>DWQK01002112.1:0-13854 GCA_018231225.1 Noctuana stator
CATCCGAGTACCGGCCGCGCCCGACGTTGCTTAACAATGTGATCGCTTGCGATTCACACTGCCAGCGGGGCTATGCGTTGCCTTATTATATACTCGTAATTAGTACTTCGAAGGTTATTTCAGTTGTCTACAATGTCTATTATTACCTTACTTACATTTTGTACATGACAGAATTTGTCAGTACGCCCGGGGCGGTACCACCGCTGTAAAAGTAGCGTACTTGCAGGTTTTGGAAGATAGTCGAGCAAATATTTAATGTCCTTCTTGCTAGCCGACATTCGCAATGAATCTTCGAAAATACGGCGAAACGTTTTGAGAAAATGTACTCATAATAATAATATGTACTGGTACCTTATGCCATTTCCTTTAGCTCGTCTTGGCAGTCGAGTCACTGTTAAATTTTCATGTCTCTAGGCATTATGTAAGATCTGTTCCTAAACATTTACTAATGCACACTAATGTACGTTTATTGTTTTTAGAGTAGATCTCAACTGCACATTTTGCTCTTAATTGAGAACTTAAGGCGTATTTATTGAGCAACAAACTCAAAAGTCCCAGAAGCGTTAGTTCCTAGCAAGTTAAATACCAAGCTACATAATTTTAATTAAATTAAATTTTTGCTCAGTTTCTACCAAAACTAAAATATTAAGGAGCTCCTTACATATTTTAAGTATATTTTAGGGAATTTTGGGTATATTTAGCTTTGATTTATGCTCCTTAATTCCTTCCTTTTTCTTGTTCTTGTGTAACCTTGCTCCTTCTTGTTTATTTTTTTCTCTCCGTCCAAAGGTAGTGTGGAAGAGATCGCTACTGCGATAAGATTGTCTTTTTCTTACACGGTAATTTTTTTCTTTAATTGTTTTTCGGTTCATTCGTGTGCAATAAAGAGTATTTGTGTTGTATTTATTTAAATCAACAATTTGTATTGTTTGCATTTGTATTGTATTGTGTTATACGTTTCAGAAACTGAAATGGACTTGCAGAACTGTTATTAGCTATACATACGTGGTAGTTGAATAATATTTTAACTAGTCTTTCAGAAACCGGCGATTAGTCTTTATCTGAGAAGGGTTTGTCACAGACACATTACCTACTATTGGATTGTAATGGAGCGTCTCATAACTGCAATTTTGCTGCTCGCACTGCTTCTTCTGATTACTCTGCAGTGTTGCCCGTCTAAAGTACCTAGTTTATTCGAATTGGCTGGAATACTCTCCGATGGCGATAAATCCAATTGTGTAGATATCGATCACTTACATTTATGATCTAAGATTGATTGTATACAAACAGAGCTAAGCAAAATTAGGGCTAGCAATTTGTAATCTCTGGTGAGTTATACGTTTCCTTATACTTAGATAGTATTAGTGTGGGGGATTATCTACTGTCGATACGGAAGTTTATAGGAGCGGAAAAAACACTGATACATTCTTTATAACAAATCGGTGATAAATTAATATTGGGAACCACTGCTCGTTGATTCTCAATGGTTGCAGTGTCACTTGAAGTAAGGTGTTTTGCAGGTTTGTTAACTACTCGTTTAAGATAAAATATAAGCTTAGAAAAAAAAATAAACCCCTCACCAGACAATTCTGGTTATTATAATAATATATAGGGCCATAAAGCCTTACGTATGGATTGGGATCAAGATTTATTGGTATTACAACCGCAGTTTCCGCGTGGCATATAGATATACGAGTACCATCCCCGTGGGGCTTAACGAATTTATTAATTTTCGATAACTTGCTGTTTTACTGTGGACATCTGACGCTATTAATAAGTTATATACAGTGAGTGATACGTATTCGAGTGATATATAAATGCAGTTTAAAAAAAGGAGTATTTGAAAGTAATTTAAAAACAAATTTTTGTGGTAGGTACCTGAACACTGTATTTTTTTATTAAATTTTAGGAAAAAGGTACACGTATTATTTAATCTTTTTATTTTACTAATACGCGAATATACAATCCACTGTTTTTTATCAAACATGGGTTGCAAACGAGCATGCAGGCCACCTTTCAGCGGTCTCTGCAACTCATGGGCCGAACTCAAACAGGACCTCTTTCCTGTTTTGCAGGTTGCACATGGTTCGTTGCTTATCATGAAGACTGACACGGTTGCCTCAAATAAAGTGTCTCCGGCATCCAGATCTCTCGAAATTCAAATTTCAATATTATGTAAATTTTATATTAAAGATAACGTAAAATAAATGGGCGTTTCAGTGTACTTACATATCGCACCATAAACGAATCGTAGGCGTTATATGGAGAAGTATCTAAATGTTATCTGACGTAAAATGATATGACGAGGAAATGACGTAAGCGAAAATGTACTCGTAAACCTAAAACTGTTTGTGGATCCGACTGCCTGGTGTAGCTATTTTGTTTCATAGATATGGAAATAGAAGCGTAATAACGCTTGATGATCATTTAATAAATTATTGAAATAGTGGAAACGGTACGCATCTATCTATCATATTCTGTCAATCTAAATTTGACATAAAATTCTTATTAATTCATAATTACATTTAAAATCTATATATCTCAATGTCAGTTCATGGCGGCAAAGGTTTAAGCCAAATTTTTAATTATAACTGTTACGATTAGGATTAAATGTATATTATTAATATTACCGATTTACCTATAATTAATTATAGTAGTAAATATTTTTGCAAAATCACTATTCGCCCCTATTCCAGAAGTGAACGATCTTAATTTTATTCTATTTCAACTAAAATTTGTTGCAGTGTTACAGCCGCCGAGATCTGAGCATCGTGAACGAAGAACCTAGCGGCAATTGGCAATGGCGCCAGGGACGCGCGAACGAAGCCTCCGACTCCTACGGGTCTCCACGAAGTATCTCCAACTCAAGCTTGAGGGAAGTGGACGAGGAACTCGATGGAGAGGAATTAGCTACGTTCATGTATCAAGTTAACTGCAACATAGCCCCTCCGACCTGAAGGACTTCTTCTACACACTACGTCCGTAGCTTCGTTCAAAATGTCATGTCATTCAAATCTGCTCTTTCGTAGTATGAGTTTTTACAGGTTGCTAAGCATGAAATTTGTTTTGAATTACTCAATACATCGGGTTCGACGGTAAATGAACGATTTTGTCATTTGACGGAGAAAACAGACTTTCAATGGCTATATCTTGATAGCAGTGAAAATTCTAAATCCTACGGAGTAGATAGAGTACATTCCGGAGTTTTGAAACTTTTGGACAGATTCGAAAATTACTTCGTCGAGTTAGAGAGTACCCAAAAATATATATATCTACGTCCTATGTAACTTTTAATTTAAAAGAAAGCAATAAAAGACGTTTTCGTAAAACCGATTTCGTAAAGATCGATTCGTAAATAAGTAAAACCTATTTTAATATTATGGCACCATTCTAAAAGTTCTCGCCAAAATTGATTCAAAGCTTTCAGTAGAATATTGAAAGTCCAGTATATATTACAATTCAAGTATATATTACATCGAATTCAACTATATCTAATCAAAAAAAAGCGCCACGCTGAATAACGTCCCTTGTCATGTAAATCAACTTATTATTACCCATTCGTTTCATTCCAATGTTTTTATACGTTTGGGAAAAAGCTCCCGTGCAAATGTGGTGTGAACGTTTAAAACCTTGCTACGTACCTTACGCTTATCTTTTTATCTATTTTGTTTTTAGAACCCTTTAAGTTCAATATCAAAGTTAAATAAGATTATGTGTTATTAATCGTTCGGATACCTTCAAATTCATTTTTTTCTTGTTTTCAATCTTTTGTTACTATTATTTTCTTATCATTACGTGCCCGCTTTCATTTTTCTTTGCACTTTTCAGGGTTGGCCTGTAAAGAATGCTATTTAGCATTAAGGTCGCCTTTTGTGCCACGTATTTTTTCAACCGACTTACCTAAAGTAGGAGGTTCTCAATTCGACTGTATTTTATTTTTTTTGTTACCTCATAACTTTCGACTGGGTAAACGGTTTTTGATTATTCTTTTTTATTTGAAAGCTGTTGCTTTCCGTGTGGTCCCAATTTGGTCCAGTTCTACCATCCAATAAAAAAGTTTTAAATTGTGTAAATTTACAAAAAAAAATACAGGTATGTGGGCGACAATTTAGAAGTCAGTTTGTAACACGTGTTACAATTATTTTGCTTCAATAAAGTTTGTTAAATAAATACCTATGTAAAGTAACTAATAATATTTGAATTTGAAAGAAATAGTTCAGACACACACTGAAGCGCTCTGCACTCATTCATTTACCCGCACGACACGCACGGATCAAAATGATTGTCTATGTAGGATTGTAGGCGTTTGTTGCTACGAATAGCTACGATGCTCCAAGGAACGTGATAGATTATTATTAGAACAAGACTAAGTGATAGAGATATAAATAGGTCTCTGTTTGTTACGTACTATTCGAAATTTCCATTTACGGTAGGTAGGTGTGTCTTTCCTTAATTCATTAATTCATTTCGTAACAATAGGTATTTAAAAAAATATAACTTATTCTTATATTAATATATGAAGAGGAAATTTAATACTCTTTAAGTACCTTAAGGCGCACGAAGGATTCTGAGATGAGATTAGGTATAGTTAAAGTTCGTGTAGAGAAGGAGTGTAGAATAATAAAATTTATTTACATTTACTTACAAAAAATAATTATTATGTACATACAAATGAATAAAAATACATATTACTGCTATAAAAATATTTACTGTACGTAATTTAACTGTACCCGCTCCAAAATAAATCTAGCGTAGAATTTTAAATAACCACAATCTCGCTTTAATTAAGTACCTTATAAATTACGGGTCAGTTAATGTATTGTGACAAAATTGTTCGATTTTACAATTACTTTTAATTTCAATGCAAGTAATTTAACATACATATTATTATAAGATACGATAAATTATAATGAGATAACAATCTAAAATGTATACTTTTTATCACTTTTTCATTTTAGTTGCTTTTTAAATTTTTACAACAAAGAAACTTTAATTCTCCTTTAAACTCATTAGTTTTATTATCTTTTTTTGTTAGTCATTCGCTATAAAATGTTGAATGTCGTACGAATAAAAATGTTTTTGCAGATAACTGCTTAATTAATTAAAATACAGATTGAGTACCCAAGATACATTTTAATTTAATAACAGATTATTGTCGGAGCCACTCAGGCGTCACAAATGATTGATCGAGATTCAAATGAATTAAAAGACATTTCTATTTTTACTCTGCAGAAATATATTAATTAAGATATGAAAATATATAGGTAGTTGGTATAAAACTAGTTTGGATTTTATCTAGAAATAGCCCTCCTATACTCTAGTAGTAGTAGTTAACAAATATTATCAAACTTTGATTGATATTGACAACTGGACTACTCACAAAATACGTTACGTAGACTTACTTAGTTAAGTTCATTGATATGATGATTTTAAGTTTAGTGTGATATTGAAAAGATTGGTAAGATATTGCTTGTCTTTTCTGTTAATATCGTAAAAATATACTTATTTGTATTGACATTCAAAAATATAATGTATATTGTTGTTGACATTTTGTAAATACGAGTACATAACATTATGTAAGGTCAAAGTAAAAAAAAACTGAGTCACTATTATGAATATAAAGGGATTTTTATTAGTAAAAAATTAATAAATAAAGGGAATATTGGATAAAAAACTTATTTGGGGTCGCGAGCACGTCGTGTTAGGTAGAGTTATTGGCTGTGGTGTTAGATATTATATATGATTTAATTCTTAAATAACCGTTGTAAAGTATGACTTTGTATTGTATGTGCTAAGCACAATGTATTATAAATTTTTTGTAGGCTATTGATTGTTTGGAAGCAAGCTTTGGCAAGAAATATGGGGATCAAGGCTTTAATTTATGTTTTTCCTTTGAAAGAAGTTATTAATAATCAGAAAGGTACATTACTTAAAGAAACAGATAAAATATTTAACTACGACGTTGTACCTATTCTGAAATATTTGATGAAATTTTTCGGCAACCATGTTGAGTCAATTAAAATATAAAACCAAATCCAGTATTTACATTCATCGATCACCTAAATAATCCAGTTAGCTACGGAAGGTACTAATAAAACATCGTCCAATCGGATTTTATCGCACACTTTTGGCCCTAAACTCAAATTTATTTCTTTCACATAAAATCGAGGTATCAATCCTATCAAGGCCGCGTTAAATGATGTAATGATATCAATCAATTTTTTAAGCTGCAGTAATCCAATTTTAGCAAAAATTGGATTCTGGAAAAAGATATATGATTGTGTAAAAAATATAAGAACAATGATAAAAACCTAACAGAGTACCTATATGGAAAAGTTATTACATTGATGTCGTGGAAAAATAATGATTAGGGAGAAAAAAGTAATTAGCTAGTGAGCGGTGTGCCCTGAGGAGGCATTTGATTAAAGCAATAGGTTTTTTCCTATACACGGTTGCGTTCTTAGACATTTCATTTTAAATTCAAAACCAAGTCTTTCTAAAATATTTATGTGGTTAGGTACTCACCGATTAAGTTTTAGAGTTATCGGATCCTGTTTAAGTGTTGTTACTCAGCTTGTCTTAGCTTGACTTTAATTTTGTCACAGTTTAATCGGTATTCTCGTTAAAGGGAAGTGACTTGAAACTTACTTGTGGGATTATACTAAACTTTGTATCTTTAGTGACTAAAAAGATCAATATTATACTTTGATTGGCTGTTGGTTTCAGTTCAATTTAAGTATTAAATTGACGGATATTTCAGCCATAGCATGCGTATAAATCTTTGGCCGAGAACGGAAAACTTTGAAAATTACTGTCTCCAAATAACTTTCTTATTGGAGTACTGTTCGCATCTCTGAGCAAGGGGAGTCTCAGAACCTGCTTAATCCATTAGCCTGCGCGCAGTTCCGAATTGTTAACGACCCAAAATTGACCGACTGGTGAGCTTGAAAGGTACGAGTATGTGGCGTACCTAAACGCTCTCTGTGCGTTTTACCGATATAAGTACTAAGGACAGCTTTCCTTTACTAAAGGTAAGATTGTAAATATTGAAATCACAATATTTACATACTCAAAACATTTTTTAAATCAACATTTTTTATGTGTACTTTAGTACCTAATGCCCTTTAAAATTTCTGTTTTGCTGTTTTGGACACATAAACAGAAACGCAATAGTTCCTGGCTATAAAAGCCTTCCACATAGATTTGTTATAAATACCGATTATGCTACACTAGCATTCTAAAAACTCGCAACACGCGAAATGTCAATCTGCTCTCTCTAATTAATAATATTGTAGGTATAGCTAATAGTTATCTACTATTTAATTGTGTACATATTTATTAAAAAATTAAATTTTATTATATTGATGTTAAATATAAATGAATAAAGAATGATATTGCTTGTAATGAATAGTTATAAGGTATATCGTAGTGTAGATTGAAGAATCAAAGGTATCGATTGATATGTTACTATACTTAAAGTTTATTGAGTTATAGGTACTTACATCGGTGCTTGTTCTACTCTTATAATATATGTTATGTATGGGTATAAAGAATAAATTAAAATAATTTTGTTTATAAATATTTAGGTATCTAACATTAACAAAAACTTATTATCAGTAAAAACAGCACACAAAATATTACATTTGACAAGGTACATAAATATTATGATAAAAATCTATACAACGCGTCGACGTCTCACATACACTACAAATACACAACACAAACGTAGAAGTACTTAGTATGTAAATATAATATATGATGTTACTTTAATAAATGGTGAATATTATTTTGCAGTTTAACTTATTACTTAACAATCAAGCCATATCCGCGTCCCCTTTTCAGGACAAGGTAACTTTCGCGTGCACGCGTGGTTGTGGACCACAGCACCAATAGGTCCTTTTATTTTCCTACAGCGACCGCAGATTTTTTATTAAATACAAAAAATAAGTGTATCAATAAATTAAATGTATATTAAAATAAAATCTAGTTTTCTACGTATTACTAACATATTTACGGCTAGAACATAATTATTTTCTACTACGTTTACTGACTTTCTAACTTTCAAGAACAGCTATCCAGCCTAAATTACATAGAGAGAGTTTGTACTATCGAAAGTTTAGCAGAATTGTAGTTGCAAAGTTGCGCCATTATCAGGATCGTATGGAGTTACCGGAATAGTTACGTCTGAAACATAATATTCAATAACTATACATGCATAGGTAGTTATATGTATCAGATACACCTCTGACTAGTTTGGCTAAGAATAATATGGTATGGAGATTGGGATAAGTACGTAGATACGTATAATAATTAGAGCAATATTAAAAAAATCTTTTTCGAGGTGTATCGTATCGTGCTTGTGATAACGAAGAAAAAATCTAGGATAAATTATAATTATCAACTTATTGTAGACTCCACAAAGCGTGAAATGACTTCCAGAAATATTACCGAGGAAATTCTTTCACCACAATACTCGCAGTATTCTTTCTCCACTCTTTTTATTTTATTGTTATCTTGATCTCAAGTCATAAGGAAAACTGTTTGAATTTCTATGTAGGTTTCTACCCGTAGTTCGCAATCAATCTTGCTATTTGAGCTAAATTGACTCAGAAACCTCGATGTTTTATTGGAACCTTTTTATGTCCCACAAATTTATATATTACTAGCTGTGCTCCGCGATTTTACCCGCTTTAAGAATTGTAACGTAATGATTGATAGCCTATAAACTTCTTCATGAATATAGCTATCATACACAAATAGAATTTTTCAAATCCGACTTGTAGTTAGATTAGCGCGTTCAAATAAACAAACTCTTCAACAAGCTTTATATTATTAGTATAGATTTTATTTAAAAATTATTACCAATTTTATGAATAACTTTTTTCTTATCCATGCTATATGCATACTAAAAAGTACCTTCTATTAAAAATTAAGCTTGTAACAGACGGACGGACCCTTCCGTTTTAATCCCTCATCACGAAACCTTTAACACGGATGAATTTAAAACTTTTTCTGAAGTCTTTGAGAATTTAAAGAAAACGCATTATATTATCCACTTTTGTCCTTCGGGACTCAACTTCTACGTACTTTCCGGTACGATGCTATCATGATGGCACAAATACTCAGAAAAGATATTTCTTAAGTACTTCCATTTTCTGTGGATATTTCAAATAGCTCGAGGCTAAAAGTGTTTAAGATTACAAGAAATTTATAGTTGCGGCAGTTATTTTGATAAAGCTGTGTGATACTTTGTATTCACAAGTCGTGATACTTTCTTGGACGACCCGTGTAGTGGTTCATAAGCTGGTACGCCATTCGAAGGGTACCTAAGGGTTAAAAAAAGGGGGAATTTAGATTTTTGTTCCCGATCTCTGTATTCGCTTTTGCGTGTTGCACAGAAGACTATGTTTGTTTGATAGTCTTTGATGTCCATCGTAACCTCGAAAGGGAATCCTGTGAGGCTAGTGAAGTGGGGCTACGAGTATAAAGCATTATTTGAAAGAAATAAAAAATTAACATTACTTACTTGTGAATTAGGATTTTTTCATCATCTTCATGTAAGTCCTAATACAAGTGCTAAGCCGAGCGAATTAAGCCCTCACTAACTAACTGCTCAAGCCCTCTTAACCCGCTGTGAAGCAAGGCTTGTATCAAGACTTTTATTGTGAAAAGACTTTACAATAGTTAATGAAATTGCTGTGACAAGGGTTGGACTTCTAGGCTTTTAAAGACTAACTAACTAACTACGAAGTAACTGACTATAAATGGCACTTCAATCTGATCCTGTTAGCGGCTGCATCACTGCTGAATGAATTTACCATGAAGCAATTAGGTCATTGTTTCATATAATCTTACTTTACCTATTTACCTTTTATAGCAAGACATAAAAAATCTTGTGGTGTTTAAAACATAAAATTTCTAGCCTTAACCCGTTTGCAAATTAACTATTTTGTTCGATTTAATTTATATAAGCCCGAATTAATCTGCTTCGTTGATCACAGAGAGATTAATTGGTCAATTTCTGTAATTAATTCCTTTGAGTTCCATTTGTAATTCATGTAAATAATGTAAATGATAGATGTGTGTTTACCGTCGCCATGACCTTGATCTATGAATGTATTTTATGAGTCTTATCTTTAAACAAACTAATTCTTAGTGCCACGACACATATTGTAAGGATACGAGAAAAATTATTTTAAGTAAAAATTTACTTCAAGCTAAAAGTAATAAATACCTCAAACTGTTACAGACTTCAATATTTATTTTAAGTAAAAATTTACTTCAAACTAAACAGTAATAAATACCTCAAACTGTTACAGACCTTAATATTTATTTTGGAGTCTATGCCTTTTTTAGTCTGTACACCTAATGTAATGCATAGATACTCGTAATTTAAAATTGCATACATTTCCAAGTTCTTCAATTAATGAGAAGAAAACCTAGCTAAACACAAACAAAAAAAAAGCCAAAACTCTAGGCTCCAACAAAAATTAAACATCTGTAATGCTTCATCACCCACTTAGTATCTCCATTTTAATGTATTCTGTACGGTGACCTCCTACAGGAATAGACGGTAGGCTCCGTGAATATTCATATAATATGAGGCAATTTACGGGCAATCAAATTTTCTCAGGCATGTTACATTACCAACTTAGCTACCAACACGTTTATTTTCATTATAAGCCGTATACCATGTACGAGTATAGCAACTACTATAACTTACTTACTTACTTAATACTTAAGGGCATGCCAAAGGATTTTTGCCCGTGAAAAATATTATGATTTCATTTCCGTTGGTCACACTTACATATCATTTTACTTTCTACTTGTCGTACACACGTTTCGGACACAACTTCCACAAACATAAATAAAATTTTTCCTATGTCCATAGTGAAGTATTGGACGTAGCTACTCTGCCTAAATGGCGCTATGTTTTCAGTGTACATCTTAAACTGGCGTGGCGCCAAACGGAAATCTTCAGTTAATTGCGCCGTATTTGATGCTTAAAGTTTTAAGTCAAAATATTTATTTATGAATATCTGGCGCGATTGAGAGACTGAGTGTTTTTCTTTTACATATTTTGGGCTGGATTTATTAATTGTTTGGTACCTTAAATAAAAAACAAAAATTTAAGTATGTAGGTAAGTACATAATGTGGTCAAAACGCGACAAGGCATCTTTTGTAAAACCATTTAAAAATTATGTAAAAACATGTTTCTCCGTGTTAACTCCCAAACTATCCAAAAGTATTTAAATAATATACCTACGTCAAGCCATTCAGGAATAGATAAAGCCTATTCAACGTTGCTTAATTTATTTCAAAATTGCTTTATTTCAATTTCTGTGAACAGTACCGCCGCGTTCAGCAATTCAGTTATGAATCGCAGTATGGCAGACATTATTCTGCATTTATAGAATTCTAAACTTTTGGCAAAATCAAGTAAGATAAGCTGGAATATCAAGCTTATTCATAACGGGTATATTATGATAACAACTGCTGGTACCTACGTGTTACGGAAACATGGGCTTGCTTTAATTAATCCGGCTCAATGAGATATCCCCAGCCTACTACGTATCTGAGCTCCACATTTTGTCATTCTCATTAACATTATGGTGCAGAGTTGAGGCATATCAGGATTTAATTAATATACCTATGAAACTATCGATTACTGAACATAGTTAACATGTTTAGCGCGTTCCGCTTTCTGTGAAATGAAAAGTTACAATGAAATGAATGTAAATATTATAACCAGCGGAAAATATACTTGAAACTGGGATTGCTAATATATAGCTGTAGGCGTGTTATATCGTTGCTGCATCAAGATCAAGCTTTCATTCCATTACCACTCTTTTGACTGTAGTAACTACTTAAGAAAACTTGAATGAATTTAGCACATATTGTATAATCGATTAGGGGCCACGATCTCAATGCGTCGGGCTTAAAAGGAACATTGAACCATATTGAAAACGGCATTAAAAAATAATTAAATACAGTTCAAAGTAAACAGCTTCTGATATCGCTATTGCAATTATACTGAAGTTTACACGATCTCGTGTTGAAATACCTACGTCACGAAGCAATTTATAATGCAATCGCTCATAATTTCAAAATAAATGTTATTGTGACTATTTTCCTTTTTCAAAAGAATACAAACAAACAAATAGGTATGCATTATTGTGCCCTTATATTTTGGTATTGGTACACAACATAAGAATAAAAAGGAGAGGAATAGTAAATAGGGATAAGGGATATTTGTACGATCAAAAAGGAAAAAAATACAATATATACGAACACAGAACCTCCTTTTTGAAATTTGTAACCTTTTAGTTATTATGTTTCATAATAAAGAGAATAGTCCGATTAAAAATTTTTGTAGCGTTTTGGTTAGGATCATTCTCCTAACCTAATTAGTCCTAAGTCCTAATTTACTCCTTAATCCGGGGCGAATGATGCGATACCACGTTGGAATCCTAAGAAAGACTCTTAAAATATTTTATTTATTATAATTTTTATGCTACAGAGAAGTGGAATTTTATCCTATTCATAAAGCTTCAGATTGATTTAGAATCTCTACTTAGTAGAGTTGAGCTCCATAGCTTCACTGCATGGACATAAAACGATTTAGAGTAGCAAAAAGTTTTGAAGAAACACCAGAGTGGGGAGAAATCTAATTCGGAATTTGAGATCCTTGTGGAGTTGGGTGACATGATCATATTTACGTAAGATTACCCTAGATTTATCGAGACGGACACACAGATTTTGCAAGCTGTAGTAATTTTGTAGTCTGTAGAAAAGCTAGTTATGTATTTAATAAAACGGTTACTCTTTACACCAACATGTTTAATAATTCCGTGTCCAATGAATCCGACACGGGTGTGCTATTAATGTAAACACAGCTACCTTTCTGCTAAATAATTCTTATATCACTAAAATAAAATGGCGTTAGCAGCATACGAAGCACCTAATTTATTTAATAGGTACTAATATGAAGATTTTGCATATAATTAAATAGACTTTGCAGTTCAGTGCTTACACGACGTTAATAATATTACCTATTTACTTATTTCTCTATTAGAATGACAATGAATAAAATGTTACACAAAATCTAACAGTAAAAGTCTCTTAGATAGGTAGTGAGAATTGAAATTATTTTGTAAACAATTTAAACACCGAAAGTTAACGAATTTGACAGGACACGTGGAATACAACAGAAGATAAATATTTAGTGATTGGATAATTTACCTACGTGTAAAAAAAACAAATAAAAACTTACATACAAAAACTATATACATAATTAAATAAAGAAATATTAAACATAAATCTTTAAAACTCCTTTTTTGCGTCGGGGTTTCTTAGTAATTACAGATGTTCTGTTCGTTGCGAGACAACTTATATGTATGACGGAGCATACCTATTATTACTTGGGTGAGTAAGCTACAAACTAATATACTAGCTATGTACGGCACTCTAGCACGCCAACAAGTTTATTGCAGGATTAACTTAACTTCATAGATTTCGTCACAAATATTTAATAACGAACACTGAGGGATGATTATTTTATGATAGATTTGTTTAGCGGTGAATGACTACCTCTAGCAAAACCTTGCTTATATAATAATAACCACTACACCACAATAGTCGTCAAATGATAATACCTTAATATTCTGCCTAATTAATCGACATATACAAACTTATTTACATTTTATAATGTTACTGTACCATATACTTTTCCTACTCTGTTCTACTTACGAGTATCCGTTTTGGACAAGTTCCATGGATAGTGAATACTTGAGGCTTGAGGATAATATCCAAAGTACGCCAGAGGGAACGAACATCTCGTAAAGCTTTTCACC
>DWQK01002113.1:0-13854 GCA_018231225.1 Noctuana stator
TCATGCGCGTTTCCGTGCTTCGGAGGGCACGTTAAGCCGTCGGTCCCGGTTGTTATCGACAGATAACAGTCGTTAAATCTGGTCGGAGGCCCTCCCGGTTGTGGGGAGAGACCCGTGCTTAGCAGTGGGACATAAAAAGGGTTGAAGCCAATCACAGAAAACAATTTACAAGTATAGAGTGAGCAATAGGTAGTCTTATTGCTGACTGCGATGCTGACTGCAATATATTTAAGACAGCCTATAAAGAGAAAGAAACAAAAATTTTTTAGCAAAGGTTCGAAAGAAACAGGAAATGTTAAATTTATTTTTAAAAATTTGAAATGGTATTTCACAACAGCCAAATAACTTAAACTAAGAAGTGTAGAAAAATAAAAAATAAATCCAGTGTATAATTTTAAATTTTACACACTGCCAATCTTACTGTCTTACCTGAACTACTTCGATCATTCAATGCTGAGTCATGACTAGGTGAGTACACTATTCTAAATGTAGTTCTACTTGCTTTTGCTTCTAAGATTTGACACCAAGCTATTGAATTTATATGATGTCGAAAATATTTTGGTCTTGACTGAAAATAAAAGAATTATGATTTACAGATTTTAAGTATATTTTACATATTATTATATTATATTATTTGGAAATATTGGGAAATATTTATCATGTTACCATCACTATACATACCCAGAATGCATGTTTTTGTGCAACAAACGGCACTATTTCTATGGTATCCATAGATATACTCAGCTGTACCGGAGTATTGGCACGCATTTTGTGTAATAAATTGACTCTATACATTTTTTCTTGTGGCGCATCTGCTATTGCTGGTCCCAATTGTGAAAATCTTTTGACGTCTACAACAGATTAATTAAATATACTACAAATGCATAAGCAATTGTTACAATAAACAATTTGAAGATCTATATGCTTAAATGTATACAGATGCTTTTATCAAATAAAGAGCTTTTTTAAACAATAATTACTAATAGATTATTTATTATTCACAAGAATAAATTTTATTTACAAATAAAAAATATTCAAGCATGCCCATTGAAGGACCATAGAAAATTGGCAGTCTGTCGATATTATTTATTCAATTGATCAATTTATAGAACATCATATATCACTAAAACATTTATATCTTGAAAAGCTGAGATATAATTTATTTTACCTTCATCAAGTGCTTTTTTAAATAGATCTGTGGCATCACTCTCTCCAGCACTTTGTCTTGATGTATTCAAATGACTTTGCCCAGAATCAGAGGCCTTGTGAAAGAAATGAAAAGGCGGCCCAATGTGGAAAGGTAATTCTATGTCAGGTATAGGAGTTGTCACTTGGTCAATTTTATGCTTAAGGTCCACTAAACCGAGGCAAGGGAATCCAAATTTAGAACATGGTTCATTTGCATCAAGACATGGAAATGCCCAGTCTACTTCTCCATCATCTTCTGCGAGGCAGAGACCATAGTCATGTACTGATCCAAGAGTTATTTCTGGATGTTCTATGCTGTAAAATATTTTTTAAAATACTAATGAACGTACACATAATTTATTTGTACACAATTACAACTTACAACACATAATATATGTATAAACAAAGTTACAATCTCAGTGTAGACTAAAGGAAGCCTTATCATTGTTAGCAATTTCCATCAGACTACCTTTGGGCAGAGAAAAAAAAAATTTTGAAAATAAGCACATGGGTGCACCAAACAGATACAAAAAATATTTTTACCTGTATTTATAGCATATGAATCCAATTAACTCCCTGATCTTAGAATTAGCAATGACGCAGACAATGAGAGGATAATTTTGGTGTTTCTCTGGGAGGACCGTCATGAAGATTTTGAATGTCTTTATTGGTGTTTTCATCTGGGCAGTGCCATCGAACTTTGCATACTCAAGATACTGACGATGTGGAAGCTCAGGGCATTTGTCTAATTGTTCAGATAGTAAGGACTTTTGTTTTTCCGGCTTCTTTACTTCTACCTTGGAAAATGCTTCTTCAATTTGTTCTGCTGTGAGCTGCTTGGATGGATCCTCCCATTTTATAACTTTTATTTTAGCTGCCTTTTTCAGTGCCTGTTCCTTTTTATCCAACCTTAAAGCAGTGTTTGATCTGTGTCTAATTATAAGATATTTTTTGATTAGTCAATAAATGTATGTCCATGGAATTTTAAATGTGTTCAATGAGTACACAATTTTAAAGTCAACTATTTTTAATTTATTAAAGTTAACACAACAAGAATGAAAAGCTACCTTTGGCCTCCAAACTCTTCATCGCGGATGTAGCTACCACACAAGTCATCTTCATCACTGTCTTCCATATCAGGGTAGGGATCAAATTGTGTAACGATTTCTCTGTCATCTTCCTCATCTGTGCCTACGTCCCTGCCCCTACTTGTGCTTGGCACATTAAGAGTGCCTTCTCTGAGTCGCTTTTTGTCCTCCATAGCTCTGCATTGGAAGATTTTTGAAAAATTTTCGCCTGCCATTACAGTTTCACACAAACCTGTATCGTCAGTCGCAATGAATGCATCTCTGATATTTTTCAGTAACCAAGCTTTATTATCGTATGTGGCCATAGTTATCATATATTAAATTCTTATGTTTTAATACAAAGTTAACAGTAAAAAAATTTGTTTTGTTTCAGATTTGCAACTCAAAATAATCACATCACACAACACACATTCGTAACCAAACACATGTCACGGCATAATTGTCAAAATCTCAAAGTCAAAGTAAGTTGTCTGTTATTACTCTTTTTTGTCAATTTTGTCAAACGTCAAATTTCACACAGTCCACTGTGGCATTGATACGTTCCACAGAGTATATAGATTATAGAATTGATACGTTCCATAAGGCACTCAAACGAACGCTCATCAGCAGGCTACAAACAAATAGATTGATATAGCTAAAAGATTACCTATCTTAATCTTTTTGAGTACCTTCTGGAACACTTCTATCTCTGTAATGTCAATTGTAACATTTGTAACAGTTGTCATAGCAACGTTCGATCAAATTCAGTTCTCAAGAAAATGTAAATAAATCTAATTTATTACTCACTTATTTATTTACTTATAAACTGAGTGTTGATGGTATGTATTATAACGAAAACTGCTGTGTGTTTATCCGTCAGTAAGTCAATCAATCAGATGTCTCAAAGCAAGATTGCATGCAACCCTTTAACGTTTTTGAGGCCTACTGATGGTAGTTGGATGGTAGATGGTTTGAGGTCTTCTCACAACTGGGGAAGCCTGGAGCATACTCCACCACGCTGCTCTATAATGGATGGGCTTACAGACATCTCTAATAGTCGTGGATAGAGTGCATCTCCACTGTGTTGTTATTTTAAATAAATAAACAAATAGATTTAATAACTTTTATTTTGATTAAAGTAACTGCAAACTAAACATACCACTAAATATTCAATTTACTGGTATCAGAGTAACACAAAAAAAACAATATCTAATAGTAATGTTGCATCCAGACTGCAGTTACTTATTGTGGAGCGACAGAATGCAGCATGATAACATTAAGTAATATGCTTCCACTTTTGCAAGTGCTTAATATTCTTTATTCGTTGTCAAATGATGCCCATTACCACTTTTGAAACATTGCTCCACAAAAAGTAACTGCGGTGTTGATGCACATTGACATAAATAAATCTTTATACAATGCTGTAGTTGCCTAATGCTAACATACAACGCCTGAGGTCCTGAACGCAGTCATAATAGGACCTGTATGGTGGAGCCAGAGAGTCATCGTATAGCTTCAAAGTTTCTACAAACTTTTTCATTGCTTCTCCATACTTACCCTCTTGCATAGAAGCTCGCCCAAGCTTATAGAGCATTTCGGTATCCTGGCAAGAAAAATAAATGGTTTATGAATACATTGAATATTTTGTTTACTAGATTCAGTATGATTATACCCCACTGCTATTAATTAAAAAATAATCTGGTTTTATTCATGATTGCAGACCAAGCTTTACTACCAATTAATCAGAAACAGTTCTTTAATTTTCAGGATAGTCACTGTTGAATGTTGGCAGAATTAATGAAATATGGCAGATGATGAAGAAGGTTTGGTTTGATACCATATGCATTTATCACCATAAAATAATATTTTTTTAACTTTTTTATATTATTTTTTGTTTTATTCTCTGACTAATCACTGTTTTTTAAACTATAGTTGTAGAGGAAGCTGAAGAAGTCCTCGGGGGAGCTGAAAGTGAAACAGCAATTAGTCCAATTGAAGTTGAAAAACCACTTGCTCCTCCAAAGTATGAAGTGCGTCCGGGACTTGGTGAAAAGTTAGTGTTTATTGGTGTATTTCCTTTGTCCCCATTAGCCATATTTCCATATTGAGGTAACTTTTAATTTCTTGTATGATTTTGTAGAACTTAGTACCCATTGAAGTCATTTATCTGCTCTCCATGATAAGGATTAAAGTGCGACTTGATAGATGGGTCACTGTACTTGCAGTTGCATTCCCCTATAATTTAGTATTAAAATGTACTTTAGTATTATCTTTACCTATTAAATATTAATATTATCAAAAATCCTTGTCAATATTAAATTGGATTATTGATAGTGTCAATGTGATTATTTTCATTGGCTTTGTTTCTAGGTTTCAAGCTCAAAATATACGCGAAATAATAGTATCGACGATGCAAGAACAGCTGCTGGACCGACAGTACAGAGGGGATCAGGCGCCACGTTGGGCGAAAACCATATCAAACGCGGTCCGCCAACGAGTGCAAGAGTTGGAAATGAAAAGGTAAAACAATAGACTAAATATACAAAAGAAGCCATCGTAATAAGTCAAGACCTCCAGTATGTACATGTGTACAAACTTAGAGAATATTACTCTGTATTATCTGGGTTCACCTCCAAAAAATAGTTTAATCTACCGTTTGCACACCAACATTTTGATCATAACTTGCGTAATAGCAATATATCATATCTCTATTGCCCCAATGATATTAGATCATCATAAAAATATTCGATTGTAAATACCTAAGTGATAATTACATAGTCATTTTCAGGTACAAAATCCTCGTTCAAACGACAATTTTGGAGATGAAAGGCGCCGGTATCAAATGTGGCCAGCGGTGTATATGGGACCCGGAGACAGACGATTATGTAGATGAGATATTCAGAAACGATACGATATTCTGTTATACTGTTGTCTATGGTGTATATATGTATTGATAAATAATTATTTTTAAATATACGTGTGATATTACTGTTACAAGACTTGGTTTCTAAAACTGTCAAAGAAATAATAATAGTAATATAATAAATAATTAAGATATAATATATTAATAATAATGGCTTCTTGGCTACTAATGTATGGCGTCAACTCTGATCCTTTTTAGCCCTATCGCGATTAATAAAGAGCTACGTTAAGTAATCGAGTTACGTACGTAAATTAACTTTGATAGACTTTAATTATACGATTTTTAGTTCCCGATACGTCCGCGGAGCGCTTTTCAAAAAATTTTACTGTTACTACTCGATGACGATTTGTAAAATGCTCGTGGTAGGGCTACTGAACTCGATTCATAAGAAAAAATAAATAAACTTGATCTAGTAGCGTGTCCAGCCAAGTTTAAAGAAAAAGGAATTGGCTACTCAGTACCCTGTGTAATGTTACACGTACTTATTATTTCAAGCTACTTTTAACCTAACCACAACTCGAAACCTATTTAACCGACATACCTACAAGATTCGGCATATTATTATAGTTAACCGCAAGAAATTTAAAAACTGAAGTAACTTTTGTAAATTAGTAGGTACCTCCTGTACTTAATATATTATGTGAATTTCCTCTATTTCAATGTTCCTGATGCGTAAAAGGATAAATTACTCGTACGGAAAAAATATTATTTACGTTATTTGTTAATATGTACATGCTAATATTTCAGTAAGTACAAACTGTTAGGCTCTTGTCCAGAGGAGGCATTATATTTGCCAAACAATTTGAGTTTCTTTCTTAATTTCAATTTCGTGTACGGATTTATACCTTTTTTGTAATAATGCAAATAGGTACATATTTCAAAATTATTAGATCATATCTAAAACATCTAGGTACATAATATGTTACATAGATACGTAATACCTGTGGTAATTAAGATTTCATTACTTACTTGGAGTGATTTCAATCCTTTAAGTATGTTCGTATATTGTTGGCACAGTCCGCACTTCACCATAAATTCTTGGCAGTCGTAAGGCACGGGGATGACGTTGGGGCACGGCTGATCCGAGTCGCACCTGTAGATAAGTAAAAATATCAAAACCCAAGTTTTGCTTCATTAGGTGCGTAATACTCACCTATACTCATTCACTTACTTGAATCGCATGTAATTTTCATTCATGTCTTCATACAGTGGCCAATTCTGTTCACATGGTAGGCAGGCACAGTCGAACCAGTATTGGTCTTTCAGGTCCTCTTGCCTTTTCGCTTTTGGCACAGTCGTGAAAATAGGACCGTAATTTTCAGCTACTTCAGCGCCCTTCTTGATGTTCTTAACAGCACGCACGACGATGTATGAGCCACAGAAGTACCTATAAATGAAAATGACGCCTTGTGATAATACGAGAGCAATTAAGTTTTGCAGTCGATAGCTATTCCCTGATTCCATAAATTTAGATAAAGTCGCTTACGAAACATTCATCTTTATATTCATTAACTCCTTATTGCCTCACTGCTGGGCATGTCCGTTCTTAGATATCAGAAGAGCTTAGGCCATATTCCACATTAATTATTCAAGTGTGTAAGTGGTTGACTACGGAACGTAATAAGGTATGTGGAATTTTTGAAGGTTTTGATATGAATGCTCTGAGGTTTTAGGTAGTTTAACGGAAATATAGACCCACGGTTTCAAGAAGTGGTAAATATTATACCTTACTATACCAGGATCGCAGGAGTGGTTGAATAGGGCAAGCGTTGGGAAAATGGCGCCTGCTAAGAACACTGATTTCCCGCCGTGCTTAATAATATGTTTACCAACTTTCGGCTTGGGACACTGCAGTTCAAATACCTCATGAGCATTGAATTGCAAAACCTGTAAGTTTTTTAATATTAACCCTCCAAACAGAGCGACATCATCGTCGTATCGTTCAGAGATGGCTATAGATTTTATTTCATTTATTTCTATTGGTGATTCCCTTGGTTTGCCATCGAAGTAACCACTGAGTTCCAGAAGCTTTAATAAGAATGCAGTCATCTGTGTCCTGTGTAGGAAATCTTGTTTAGTTCTCTCGTCTTCATGGGATACCAAATGATATATGTTCTTGTAGTCGTCCGTTTTATACGTGCCAGTTGGCTTACTATCCAAATCCTTGATTTTAACAAAGTATTCCTTTGTTCTTTGAGTAATCATTCTTAAAGCTATGAGACAGGTAACGGAGCACGCAGATTTCCATAGAAGAGGGAGTATTTGGCATTCGTAGCCATGGTAGGAATTCAGTGCTGCGTCCTGACATTTTTCGCTGCAGAAAATAACGTTTGGACATCTTGGACATGCCAATGGTATTGGACATCTGAAAAAAATGTGTTCATGCTTTAATGAGCATCTTATATCCTTACCTATTACATAATACGTATCTATACATTTAAAATTATATTTAATACAATAATGTGATCCTTGCCCAAATCCGGTGCTAATCATAGCATGTTTTGGGTTTCTATAAAAATGATAAGAAAATATTAGTGATTGATAAAACATAAGTGATGTAAGCACTAAACAAGGAAGGATGGAATTACTTTGAGCACAATGTTATAATTCAATATAAGTTAGCATTAGATAGGAAAGTAAGGTACCTAATATAGTTATTAGTAAAACATATCTCACCTAATTGTTCACAACGGAACATGAATGTAAAGACGATAAGGTGATATCTAATTAACTTGATTTTCTATATTAATATTAGTAATAGATATAGAATATAATCTGGGATTCAAATCAATAAAAAAAAGTACATTTACTTTTGTATACTTAGTTTTATGTTAGTGCGTGCGGTTATGATCTTGAGATTAAATTATAATTTTTAATCGACGTCAAAAAATTCAGGAAAATTAGGGGGAAAATTTTAGTCCATGATTGTTTATTTTATTAAAGTTAACTTCTTTAATTTGGCTTATTTATTTAATATAGCAAGTTTTATTTGAATTACTTACTTAATAAAACAGTTCTGACAGTGCGTTCTGCAGTATTCTCCCAATAATACACCGCTATGAGGTTTCTCTACCAGCAAAACTTCGCCGGCTCGTATATCTCTGGAAGCCGTTGCAAATCTTCCTTTAACTTCAGCGTAATCAATTTGGATAGCTTCTGATGCAGCTGGATACTGAGAGTTATGTTTTCCTGGTAGCTTAGGCTTAGACGGTATTTTTTTCAGAGGCTCAGGATCTTTAGGATTTCCAGCTAAAACAAGTCCTTTATTTAATATTTCCAACATAAGTTTGGCGTCTGTTCTCATTTTTTGTCTTTTTTCCTTATCCATATTGTTTGCCTCGTCGAGCGCGCTTATTGTATCCCTAAAATATCACACAAAATATATAATAACGTGCAACTGTAATCAGATTGACTTCTTAATTAAAAACATTTATTTCGTTTTGTTAATTAGCAGGAACTTAAGTCTGTTATTATTTCATGCTTAGTTGATTGAGTAATTGTGAAAACTATTGTAAATATTACTTACTGGAAAGCTGGGATTGCTTCTTGATTTCTTTTCAAAACTAGAAGAGTTCTTGCCTTTCTTTCAAGAACCTTATATCTCAAATGCCTGGGATATCCTAGCGATAGGCATCGTCGAATATCAGCAAGAGTTTCTTCATATTGTTCCAAATGGTTTAACGCAGCTGATCGATTTGCGAAAACTATTGATAGTTCTTCGGCTATAAAATCAAAACAAAGGATTAGGTAGATATATAGTTCCTTTATTAATTTATAACTTCATAGATATTATGTTAATGATTATCTTGAATAATTTATAAATAACTTCCTAAAATTTATTCTTTTTTAGCAATTTTTTAATGTATGAATTGACACCAAACAACAGAACTTACTTTCCTTTTTCGGCATAAATAGCATACTTTGGCTGTAAAACTGCAAGGCTTTTGCCCAATCGCCCTTCTGTACTGCCTTGTTGCCATCATCTTTAAATTGCCGGGCTTTGTCCAAATCTTTCTTCACAGGAAATTCACCACCCAGCGCACACTTTTCCACTTCAGCCGCGAGATCATAATTCCTTATAATAGGAAGGCCACATAGAAACGACGCGCGTTTTGCATTAGTTTCTAAATTCGCAAAATTGTTAATTGTCACTTCGTCAATACCACTGTTTATAGTTTCGTGAAATTTCTTAAAGAATCCATCGTTTTCTGAAGACATATTGTCGTGAGTGTTACGATGGGATACCTAACGACTTTATTTGAACTATAATTTGTTGCAGCACATTTTATTCCTTAATTAACTCAAAATTGAACTTAAAGTATAAAGTATTTAATAATTTAAAGGTTAGAATCGAGTTCGAGAAAGCCGGCACACGGTGATGGCCGCGACTGTTCCGTAGTTCTATTTTTATATCTGGGTCGAAGATTCTTCTCGGCTTCCGTTGCCGTTGCCGTGAATTCATGTAGTTCATTATTTTATATATAAACTAGCAGACACCCGCTACTTCGTTCGCGGAAGAAATCAATAAGTAATAGCTATATATTAGCTATGTAATACCTAAAATTATAACCGGGATATTTTCAATTACGTATGGTAAGTTCTATAAAAATACTTATAGATTTTTCCCGACTTTTGAAATGATTTTTTAAGGTCTTGGTTTATTTCTGCCTAAAAAGCTGTATTCCCGTTATAATAACACTAGGGAATTTTTAAATAAACTATTAACCCCTATTGGCATTGTAACAGATTGACCATAGGTACCTATTACCTACAAAGATAAATCTACTCACATTTGTGTAATAAAATCTCTTAAAATACATACCTATTACTCATTCATGTAATTACTTCCAGAAGATAATGCACATTATTTTGCATCTGACAATGGCAGTATATCATAAAGTGAATAACATAATGGGAGCTTATTAAGTGGCGTCGCAGCGTGGAAAAAAACTCGCAGTGATTGCACCGTCAGTATTTTCTCAGACCTCGTGCGTCTTTCGGATTCCTGGTTACCTACAGCACGATCTCAAGATTTTCTTAGAAATAAGGAAATATATCACAAGCTGCCTGAATTCTTCGTAGTTAGTTGCAACTTTTATAATATTATAAGGGCAAAGTGTTTATTATACCTACGTTGCGCAAAAAAAAACTGGAATAATATTTACTTCTTACACGGTTAGGAATTTATTTACAAGTTCTGTTAGATATATTAGATAAGATACATTTTTCATTACGTACGATTAGATACGTCTTTTTACTAATTTCTTTTTTTTTCTTTAATTAGTCCTCAAAAAATTAAAAAAAACTATAAACATCGGCCAGACACTAAATGCTACCCTTTCTAGATTATAATGATAAATGTAGCTACTCTACATTTATCATTTTATATTCCTCTAATTACTAAATTAAATAATTGGATTTCCTTCCTAGATAATTACTCTTGGTATCATTATGCCCTAACGAAGAATAATCGAGTTTTAATTGTATTACTTGTGTTGTTTTAATCTTTTATCCCTAATTTTGGTGCGCGTAACATGTTACGCGGTGCTAACCATGCATAGCGTATGACGTTTCAAACAGGAATATTTATCGATAAAATCAGCTGTTCGCGACCTGATTGATTGGTAATTACATAATATGGGTAATTGTATCCAACGTTACGCACTGACGTTCCGGTGTCCGAGCACGTTACTTATTGTCACGATTCAGTGTGATATGACTTGCCGACTAGCCTATTACGTATTGGCTGTTGATTACTCACCTGAAATGAACAGGTACCTACTGGGGGTACTGTTAGAATATAATAATAGAGCCGTTTCCGAGATTCTATGTAAATAATGGTTATATAGATCATTATACAAGAATTGCTCGTTAAAACTTTGCTACGCGTACATATTTCTAGTGGAACATAATAATATGAACTATGCAAGGGAGTTGCAGTATAGTGGAAGCAAACCGATCTATTTTATGTATCTATACTAATGACATAAAGCTGAAGAGTTCGTTTCTTCCGAAAGCCGATGTACTGTGTTTTTGACGTTCATCGAGTGTATACAAATACCTTATGATGAATAAAAATGTTTTTATTTATTATTTATTTAATAAAATTTTTAATTTCACCAAATAGTATTTTTATAGCATTTTTAAAGAGGTATTTTCGCTCCAATATGTATACTTTCTTTTCTAACAACTGAATATTTTTTTTGCATTTCTTTAAACAAGATCACGGCGTAATGGTCATTTACCACAATACGATAATTTGACTCTCTTAACATGTTTATAATAGAAACTCACTTTATTCATAATCCGTGCCAATTTCACTGGGTCTTCCTTATAGAAGGACAGCATTGTTATAGCCAGTTCACCTCTCTGTCGTCTTGTGCCTTCGCAGAGTAATGGATGGTCAGCTTCCGAAACGTTCGCTTTCAGGCCCAATGCGGCAACGGCTGCCTCGAAACCTAGTACCTGGTCTGTTAGTAATCTTGCCTGTAACATAATAAAAATAATGTTTTATTCCACTTAAACACAACCATCATACATAAACTGTATAATTCACGAAAACAGTTAACGTACCGGATGTTTATTTTCTTTATCTGTCGCTGATAGTACCAACACGTCGAACAAGAAACTTGCCAATGCAATCGGCAAAAGAGCTGGGCCGCGAGTTCTGAAAAAATAACGAACTCTATTAAAGGTATCTATAAAGATCAATAGAAATTTAAGTATTTTGGAATATCTTTTTAAATTGATTTATACTACAAAATTTTAATTGAGCATTATTCCACAATACAACAGTTCACTAAAGATACTTACGTGAGCACGCCATCCCTCAGTTGCATAGCCTTTTCTCGTGCCAATGCCAACTGTTCAGCGCCAGTGGGCAGCTTTTTCAACAGAGCTACAAGTTCAGTCTCTTGGTTGTTCAATTTCACCTCCAAAGCCTTGGTGCTGGCGGGCGGACGGGCCATTTCCAGTGCGAATAAACCCACTCTGAACGCCAACTCGTGGTGCTCGCTAAACTCCGCCAATACCTAAGGAAAAAGTCATATTGATAAGTAAATTAAATAATCGGTAATATAGTTTTTTTTTAATTCGACAATGTATAGTTTATTATAACCTGGATTAACACATAAAATACTTTGTAATCCAATAAACACTCAAAGGATGAAATTTGTTTATAATTTTCCGCATTTAAGGCACTTACTATGACGATAGATAAATACATTTTTTAATATTTTTCAAATCTGCAATCTACGCGGTGCAAGTCGTATACATTAGCTAGCAAAACAACATACATATATGATTAAATAAGGAATATAACTTACGGTACAGAGAAAAGCGCACTTGGCGAGCGTCGCGGAGGCGAGGCAAGAGAGGCGGTGCGAGGCGGCCGATAGGCGTGGTGTGGGCTGGTGCCGGCGCCTCGCGCGCCGCGCCTCCGCCGCCGCGCTCAGCAAGCACCCCACGCCCGGGCCCACGCCCAGACACGCGCCACCGCTTCCGCCACCCACACCCCCGCCGCTCCCGCCGCCCCCCGCGCTGCTGCCCGCCGCGCTGCCGCTGCCGCTTCCGCCCCCACTTCCGCCACTGCTCGCGCTGCCGCTTCCTGAATTAGTACAACAATTATACGAGCGTTGTCATCCTTAAAATTTAAAAATTGTTACTGCATCCAAGATTCAATACAAATATTCAATAACGGATTTGAATGTGTATGGGAAAACGTGAAACATTTACTATACTGAACCTTAAAGCTAGTTATAATGTGTGGATGGTCGTCGACATAGACATACCGAGCTCGGGCGGTCGCGCGAGCAGCTCCCTGGCGAGGCGCGCGGCGAGTGCGCAGGCGTCGCGCGCGTGCCCGTGCGCCTGCAGCCCCTCGGCGCGCGCGAATGACACCTCCCACGTACACGCCCATCCCGTTATGCTGCTGCTCGACGCGCTCGACCCACTGGGACCGCTGGACGAACTCGAGTTCTGGAGGACAGATTGACTGGTACAGAACGCTGTCTAGTAAAACTTATAGTATTGGGATTTTACAAAATATTTCATTACATGTACTTACGTTAGCGTTACTAGAACTGCCATCACCAGCAACCCGTCTTGCGGCGGAAGAGTCGTAGAAGTACATATTACATTCGTCGTCAGAAACTGAATCGTCGTTAGAAATCTGTCGTTGGGCATCATCCGACGAAACCGGCGGCGAAGTTGACTCTTGAGAGTCTGTGTCCCCACCACTCTGTTGTAGCATTTCTTCTTCATTCTCGCAGAAACCTATCCATCAGAAATATTCATATCAGCAACATGTTTAGGTGTATAATTAAGCATTTTATGTGCATGTTCTGTACATGTTACATCCTACTTATAATTATAAACGCGAAAGTTTGTAAGTTCGGATGCATGAATGGATGTTTGTTACTCTTTCACGTAAAAACTACTGAATGGATTTTAATGTTACTTTACAATAATTTCGTTTATACATCTGAATGTTATTCAGGTGTATAAGCGAAATTATTGTAATACTTACATAAGCTATAATTTACAAAAATATTGTGAGAATTGTTCGAAATACTAATCCTGCGCCGACAAAGTCGCGGGCACTAGATATTAATATTTAATTATACCACGGTTCAAATCTCCTCTCAAATATGACAAGGGTTTTTAGATCTTGGTCCA
>DWQK01002114.1:0-13853 GCA_018231225.1 Noctuana stator
TCCGAGTACCGGCCGCGCCCGACGTTGCTTAACAATGTGATCGCTTGCGATCCACACTACCAGCGGGGCTATGCGCGTTTATAAATAATACGATTATTAATAAGGTGTGTATATAGATAAATCTTTCCATAATACATTATAATAATCGTGTTAAAGAGTAATAAAAAATTTCTTACTCTAATTTGCTCTTATCCTCTAGACTTCTTAACATGAATAGTATTTATTTTATTTTATTTATTTATTTGTCAAGTGTGGTACAATCAGTATTACCTACCGCTCCACGCTGGTGTGGATTGCTAGTAGTGAAAACTTATAATTTTATTACAGTTTAGAAAACGATACAATTATAAATCAATCCTTCGCTTGATCATTATTCAATTATTTATATCTGGACTAGCTGTCACGATTATGCGATGATTTAATAAATCGTTAATATTATAATTAATTACAATAAATGTAACCTTAGATATAAATATTTAGTTTTTTATATTTTAGAACATTGGTTCTAGGGCCTACTAATAAATTATCAAGTAACAGATTTATTTATTTTAACGTATTGTATTTCTAGCATATGCTACATAAATGATGTTATCACTTTATTGCCCTTCTTTACATAACTGTAATATGTCAAATCTAATCTAGGATGCCTCCATGGATCTCCTTCCGGCATAATATATTAAAAAATCTACTGAAATTTTTAGGATGGACCCTTCTCGCCCCTGTCCGTCTGCCACGCTCACTCGCCTGTCTTTTCGGAGTTATTTTAGTTATGTATGTCTTCTTAAGATATTAATCTAAATTAATAAGCCGAAATATCAGTAAATGACAGTAAAAATACTTACTCTAATAAAGCATTATTCAGACCCAATTTAAAAATCAGCGGAGCTGACACCATTTTTTCAGATTTATATCATTTGGCAGAATTAGATAGTTTTCATTAGAAAGTCAGTGTATAACAAAACATTAACTGACAACGCATCAACTTTTTATGTTATAAAATAACGGATCAACTGCAGCAGTGAGCTAACAATAAAATTGTGCCGCTGTTCTCGCCATTGTAGTTGCTCGACAAGGTGAATGTTACGAAACTGGACAACATCGACCACAGAGTCTGAAATCACGACATTAATAGTTATTTGTCATGCTTTTTATCATTGACTAGCTTTCTACGCTTGACTTCGATCGCATAGATTTTTTTCCTATTTAAAAATATTCATTTTATTAAATGGTACAATAAGTTAGTTGCTTTATAAAAATAACGATTTTATCTGCGTTATATCAAGTTAGTATATGTATATCATTACATATATACTAACTTGAGGATATATATTTATTGTGACACCACGGACAGACACTTCAATTTTATTTATATGTGTATATAAATCATAACTTTCATTTATAACAACAAATTAGCTACCAAAATATACAACTGGTGTCACCTTACTATCGTAGGTTCAGTCCCAGTTAAAAAAACTTGTTTGCAAGTTACGCTTGGATTGGAAAAATTCAAGTTGTCTGTGATACTAAGTGTAAGGAAATAGAAAAGTTGTCTTCAACAATCAATTTACCCAATTTTCAATAGCACCTGAACTAGAATGGCGAAAAAAACAAATTTATTGTAATGAAATGTGCATTTGACATCCTGCTTCACTTGCTGCTCAACGACCTATGTGGCCTTCTTATATAAATCAATCATTAACGCTTAGAATTTTGAGAACTAAGGTGGCACAGTGACCTTTTTACTCGTGGATGCAGAAAATACTTCAGCAAAACTTACCAGATTTAATTTATTTCATGAAAATGTAGATATCTCAACAGAAAGCCTACGAGTTTTAACAGTTTACTGTAAACTAGATATGGTTTCGGTTTGGCCCATATATCTACTAGCAGCGCTCCTAGCGGAAACATGGGGAACTAAAAGTGGACTGAATTCATTGTATCAATGACGGTAGCTTAACTTACTTTCAAACTTCCAAATCGTTATCGTTTCATGTATGGGCATATTTCTTCGATTGCTATTTACACCTATATTTTACACCAAAACTGTAAAATATAGGTACCTATCTGTTACTCATGTACACCGCACATGGAAAAATAGTAGTAATAAACCTTAACCATTAATGAAATATAATTATAATTATAAAACAAAGCAAGAAAATCATAGAAATAAATCAGTTCGGTAATGTTGTAAGACTTACAAGACAAACTATTGACAGGACAGCTCACGCCTTCGCACCGGTTGAACCCATTCTATTTATTTCGCCAAAGTTCAACTCAAATGAGGTTCAAAATTCGACCTTATTGTATTAAGACGGCGACATTTATTTTAATCGTACATAGTTCATATTATTTCCTCACTATGAAATGACTAGGCAAGTTCAAAACATGAACCTAATTATTCTATTAAAATTTTTTATTTGTCTACTTGTTGCTTTATAAACTTGTATTGATTAATTAATATTAATGTACATACAGTACAGTGTTCATTTTAGTCTCACAAATACGGGTACATGTTTAGGGTCTTAAATTAAATTCAGTACCTCAATTTTCTAAGAAGAAATTTTATCAAACAAAATGGGAATGTAGGCCACAATTTTCAGAATCAAAATCCTTCCTCCGATAATACGATAACACGATAATAAACAGAAATATCAACAATAATTTTCACGTCAATACCTACTTTGACATAGATTGAAATAAAGAAAAATCTTCAATTAACTTTCGAAATATTGACTTGACTACCTAATAAGCGACAAATCTTAATCCCATACCAGTAATTAAGTATAAGATTGATAATATACAACCTGAACCAATCGTGAAAGAGTATCGACCTTAATCATTATGGAAATAGTTCGCAATAAACACGACTTCGATTGCTTTACTATGTAATAGAAAGGACATTGGGCGTCGGCAAGTTAAATTATCGAGCCTTTTAACCGTCTACGAAGTATACCTAGTATGCCACAACTTACCGTAATAATAACCGCAGTAATATTTAATTATTGAACTGTAACAATTTTTCTGCATGCTCTGCTATGAACAGCCGGTAATAATAACCTACTTTTCGAGCGATAAATAAATGACAATCCAATTGTGACGTCATTTCTGGGTCTCTATATATGGCGTGCGGCTGGCATTAAGGAACTATTTTGCTATCTAAAAGTAACTTTGCCTTAACATAATAGTAAAGTTGTGAGGCGATAAAAATTTAATCCAATTTAAAAACTATTAGGTATATTCTTATCTACGACTATAATAATATATCTATTCTTATGAAGTTTTTACCTGTTTATCTACAGCAGAATATCTTAAGTTACATGCCGGATATCTCAATCCACAGCATCAGGCCACCATAACATAAGCCAAAAATACGTTATTTTTAAGCACTAAGTTCGATTAGATTTGTTATCCAAACTTTGGAAAGCCGATTCACTAGACAAGACAATGCGTTTCATTGTATACATACGAGTAGGTACCTATATAAAGAAATAAACACAGATTTATCAGTCAATATAATAATTTGACGACCCGTATGGTATAGGTTCGATCCCCGGCAGGGCAGAAATTTAAATGATGAATTCAGATTTGTGTTCTCGGTCTGGGCATTTGTGTACTTGTCTTTGTATGTGTCCATGGCACCCACTACACAGGGAAACCTAGTGTGGGGCTGTGAGTGTGAAACGTTAAAAAACGTTAATCAACAAAGTGTGTAATCCCCCTCGAACGCATTACTCGAACACTGATACCTGACAAGTGACCAATTAATCCAGCATGCTCCACGGTTATATCAGTCCCGTGTAGTTTATAGGAAATTATAATTATGAAACTGGTGATATAAGAGAATTGCCAGGACTTAATCCAACCGTGTCGCAAGTTGCTCGATTCGTGACCAAACACGAATGCCCGGAAGCAAATGGCCCAGTTCCAAGTTTTCGTGGTCACACTTACCTCTTTTATGCTACAGATAACTTTAACTCGTTTGACAGTCTGTGTGTATTTTGGTACATAGAAGATTATTTTATAACTGAATTCCGATAGAATGGATATATAGTTGCTCTTTCCTTTTTTTATTAGTGAATTAATTGAAAGCCGAAGATATCGATAGAGCCGAATTTAGGATGTCGCAATGTCCGATTTTGATAGCTTTGGTAATTAAATAATTTAAAGTTGGACTTAAATTAAAGACTAATAATATATCATACTATTAGTCAATAATATTTACTATTATTTACATATAGTGTTAACTAAAATAATTTTTTTTTTTTAATATAGTTTTTCGATAATCGCAATTTATCACGATACTAATCGCTATTCCAACTCGAGACCATTACAAGACCATTGAGAAGCTACAGATAGTAAAATAGTGAACACGAGACCCTAATTGGCATGCCACGCGACACGGACACTGATTTACGTGATGGCTACTAAAACCGCTTCTCACATAAACTATTGCCATTTAAAAATAACTAATTCCATATTTGAATGAAAATGCACAGAAAGTAACATTCAATTGTCTTACTATATGATATATTATATTTGTTACTTATGCCTGTTTTGGCAGCTTAACGACTTTATTAGGCTGTAACAAGGAGTGACTATAGAATAAAAATGTAAGAAAAAGTCCATTGCAACGTAAATAAGATCATTATCAAGTATGGAAAAAATGCACTAATTAATATAAAATATAAAGTAACGAAAATTAACATATTACTGAAAGTTACAAGCTGATAATTTTATTTCCATTATAATTTTTGTAATATCCGAAATTTAAAATTTGAATATTTTTTACGAAACATTTATTTACAAAAAAATAATTGTGAAAATGTCTTACGGATGCAAGAACATATTATTATTTTGCATGTAGATACGGGTAATTATACTTACTATTTTGCAAGATTGTGATGTCATAGTATTTGTAAAGCTTAATTAACACGAAAGTATATTTAAAAAATGAAACACCGCACCGTTAATATGTGATACTGAAGTTTTCAGTTCAAATATTTTACTTAGAAACTTTAAGAGGCATGTGCATGTACGGAATCAGTTGACAAAATATGTACAAAGTACCATTATCTACAAAAATAGGGTCATAATGATGCCGATTTACATTAATATAGCTTATAGGCTACAATTTATAAATATATTGCGTGAATTGATCGGAATACTAATCCTGTGCAGACGAAGTCGCGCGCATCAGCTAGTAATCATTGAATATTCTAATGAAAAACGTGTTGGTTCTAAAATATAATATGTGCAGTTTATGTAAATAGTTTTGGGAAGATAGAGCATGCACAATCGCTCGGAGGGGGCGTAGACGGGGGTCATTTCATGGTTATCGCACTATAGTTTGTTTAATGGTGTTTACAAAGCAATTCATATTTATCAATTCAGTCTTATTTTTTCCTTGATATACCTACTCATATTATTACTGTGTGCACGTACATCTTTTATCAATCCGCATTAGAAAACCGTGTTAGAGTACTTTTACCTATATATATATATACACACACCTAAATACTTTAGGCCTTCATCGACCGTGGCCGTTTGGGTAAAGAAATAGTCGAACTGTAACCATTTAGGTTACAGTTCGACTATTTTAAATTCTAACAATAAATAATTTCTAAACGATTTACTAGTAAGAAGATATTGTTTATTACATAGACAAAAGGTAAATATGAATACAATATAAGAATGTATATAAGAATGTAAGAATATAGAATATATTAATAGAAAGGTACACCATAGTCTTAAAACTTAATAGAAAAACTCACATCCTTTGAATTCTCATTGGATAGAAAATAATAGAATATTATTCAGAGACCAGACAGAGTGGCTAAATTTCCCATGGGAACATTGTGTAAAACCATTATTCGTAGCCAGACAGATTAAAAAGCCTGTAGCAAATACAAAGTAAGCCATTTGAATAGAACTATTTGTTACTGAAGGAAGGTACATCCTTTAGCACGTTTGGCATAACAGAATATGAGCCTGTTCAGTAACTATTCTTCTCGTAGAATCCTTTCAACTTTTGCTGGTTGCAACGGACCCTCTGCTGCATTTATACCATATTCCCAAAAATTCCTCCGTAGATAAGTGTAAACGTTAGTTCCAACTATTTTACGTCGAATTTACGTCGAGACTGAGTTTCAGCCCTAAAGTTTGTGGAGTTAGTTACTACTATATAGGAGATAATTAATCGTTATAAAGTATACTTTCCAACATACAATTCAAATTGTTATTTCAGAATGTACCATTTATCGTCTTATGAAATGAAGCCAACCTTTTTTTTGTTAGCTACAGACCAACATACGAGCGAAATGGAATCAATTTTCGTCCCCAGATGAAACTCCACTTACAACTTGTTGACGCCCATTTTCTTTTTACACCAACGTAGAACCCTGTTGAGTTTACCGTGGCCCTTCAGGGTCAATCTAAACAATTTTGGGAATTACTGGTGTGCAGTGTACTACCAATATTAACCCGTCCGGATATGAGCATTTGAGCAATGATACCGTAAATTGTACCGTATGGATACATTAATGGTTTCATGGTCGCAGCAGACTAAATATTCAAAAATATAGCTGATCCATAACCAACCTGTTTGAAACTAATCAGAAAGTATATTCAAATTATTTGAAAGACAATTATATGCAACTGGCTTTGCAAATGAAAGGCGATTACTAAATTGAGTACTTATAACTGGTTGATATTACGTACTGCGGAACAATTTCTTAGTTAATGTTGCACAGATAAGAGCTAGTTAATTTTTGTATTTGATTTATAATAACTCTAATATCAAAATAACGTAGGTAGGTAACTCTTATAAGCGACACTGATAACCAAAATTGGTATCTAAAAGATACACCTACGTGTATGTGATACTATTCAGTGTACCACATACAGTATGCGGAGTATTTTGGAGACTATGCGGAATACTTACTTTAGTATCTGACGTTGAATAAAATTCACGTAGGAACTAAAGTTATGAAATAAATTGAATATTTTAGTCTCATATGTGTAAGCGCCGGCATTGTAATTACAATAATATTTATACATAAATATTAACTGCAGTTGGTATCTTTGACTTATTTCCTTTCGAATACATTGTTTTCTGAAGGTCTAAGCACCTGTTTATAGACATTAAATTACGTTCTAATCACTGTTTGTTTGTTTAAGAGTAAACATAATTTTAGTTCACTGTTTTTAGTTTTAGACTAAGATCGTTAATGAAAATAATAAAAACAGACGCGCGTCACAAGTAAGTATGTACAATAATAAATTATCTTTCTATCTCCCTATACATAAAACATAATGTATATGTTTCTTCTACAAAAGCGAAATACTCATAATTGTATTTTCTTTTCGCGTAGGTACAGGTTCTCTATCGTATCTTTGATTCTTGCATATTCTACAAATACTTTTTCACAACTATTTGGTTTACGAAAAATAAAACCAACAATTTTCTTTCGCCTACGTTTGACGGTAATTTAAATAACATGCAAACTTACGCATAATCAACCGGTTTCGCTCTCGCCACCTACAAATCTTATCTGCTGTTTTATAATTCGCACGAAACATTATTTGCAATAAGAATGTAAAGACTACAGAGTGAAGAATAAGTAGAAATTATTTGACAGTATTAATATTAATCTATTAGGTGTGTGTCCTAGCACTACATTACCCAGCGACATCATAAGTAGTCGTAGGTACCTTTTAACATCTATACTAATATACTAATATACTAATATATTTATTAGTATATATATATTAGTATATTATATATATATATATATAATATAATATATATAATATATAGGTACTAATATTATAAAGAGGAAAGATTTGATTGTTTGTTTGTTTGTATTGAATAGGCTCCGAAAGTACTGGACCGATTTCAAAAAATTATTTTTCTACATAATAACTACATTCATTAGGTTGGACTTCTAGAGACATGCATCTTAATAGCTAAATATCATGCCACCATCTTAAAAAATTTCCTTCTGCTGTGGAATTCACAGTGATGCCGCTCTTGCAAATGTACTAAATCAGAAGCATGATTGCCATTTCTACTCCATGTCAATTCTGTGGTCAAAAATAAGGAATGTTATAACGGCTTCCGTGGTATTGCGACAACGATATACATTTGATTGATCCATTAATAACACCACTGAAATAGCGATAGGTTTATCAACTAAACTGCGAATATTTCGTAAGCTCTAATTATCAGAAAGTATTTACTAGTAGTAATACTGTCTTATAAAGGGTCTTTATAATTATTTTCTTAGTGGTAAGGCTGAGAAATAAGAAAATTAACATATATTTTTGTACTACATATTAAACGTTTTAAAATCGTATAAGCATTTCATGAATAGAACGTAATAGCAAATAGTTTAAGTTAGAAGTCATTGATATGAAATGATTCCAATTTGATTATTAAATTGCTTAGTTTTAATTAAATAATTGTTATGTCAATAAAATAAAAATAATCCGTATTTATAACCGACTTTTATTACAACGATGACAGTAGTCGATTAATGGAACCGATAGCATCGATACACATATAAATAGATTTTATTAGAATATGCATATTAATGAGCAATAAAATCATTTACAATACAGAACATGATTTGACTGCTTAATGGCATTTATCAACACTGATCTATAGTTCCAGCATGAAACGTAGGCTTGTTAACTAACTAATTTAAGTTTTTTAATTGCAAGTTTCGTCTGATTATTTGTCTTAATTTTTTTTATGACGTTCGAAGGCTGATCCTTTGCTGTACCTATTTAGTCGGTGCCTAATTCGTCTATATTTTTATGCAGTACTTCAAAACGAGTTATTTAACAGATTAATTCCTTCGACAGTGCATTGGCGTTTTATTTAGATTTTCTCCAAAAACACCAAGATGGCGCCGGTACGGATGGCCGGTATCTATGTATCATGTAGACCTTAGCACTAAATTTTTACTAAAAGTATAAATTATATAAGTTAACATGAATATTGATTTGAAATAAAAAGCATTTAATTATACAAATATAGGCATAAAAACTAGTTACAGACACGTTTTGAAAGTTCACCATATTTCACAAATTTAGGTACACAGATAATATTAAGTGTTGATACTTAAACATTTTAACTTGTTATGTAATTGACTGTTACATCAATTTACATAACAAAAACTCCATGATTATATACAGGCTATATTTATGAGAGCACGCGTTCTTATTAAGAACTGTCTATATAGTTACACTTTACACTCAATAGAGAGATTATAACTTTGCGATGTTTAACAAATCATTAAATATTATAAATCTCTTCAATCATTATGTTTGCTCGGAATGTTTATTAAACTAGTCTACAGCTTTTGTCTTTACTTTCTTATTAGTTTTATTTTCATTAAACACTAACATTCAATGTGAGTGATGTTAAAGTACGAGTAGACAAATATATGCACCCTTGAACCCCCAAAGGGGTCAAATAACACTGGAGTGAAATGTGTTCTATATGTTAATCTAGAATATGAACTATATGCATGTCAAATTTCATTCAAATCTGTTAAGCAATTTTAACATGACTGAGTAACAAACGTTCAAATATTTCGCAATCTTTCGCATTTATATTATTATTAGGATAGTAGAATAAACATACTTACATATCTACTTAAAACATTGTTATATAAATTGTGCTTTATAAATCAAACAAAATATTTAAGTAGGCAGATGAATGGATAAAGACTGGTGATTAATCATCTGATAACTTTCATTGCGGGAACTATTAATGTTGATTAATGTACTCACTCGAATCTCGAATTTAACAATATCTATTTTATTTTTATGCAAACACAAACTGAGCTACATATTAAACCAGTTCTTACATAATACTGAAGAGATTATATCTTTGATATAATATACATACATCTACATAATATGGAAGAAAAAAGACTCATCGTGGTAACATTCATCTATAGACAATCAATCTTGCATCAAAATGAGATTTTATAGCATATTTAATGAGATTTTAAAAGGAATTTTACATATATACTGTAAAAAAATATTATACGAGGACAAAACTAATAAAGCTTAAATATCGTTTATTGTTATTTTGACTCTAACTCAAACTTAATCACAGACTGAATAAATTTCGAACATTTACCATCCTAAACTCAGAAAACCGTAGAGGTTATAAAGTCTTTATTTCTATTCCCAATCAGCATTTACCAACCATCCATTATTGATAAAACTTAAATTATTCCAACCCTAAAAATCTTCTATCAACTTCAATCATTTTTTAATAAATCCAAAGACAGTAAAATCTAAGATTGACCAATATACGAGCTTTTACTGTAACAAAATATCGTGCCTACATTTGCTGATAAATTAGATAAAAATAATGAGATATTTCATATTATAATTTTGGTCATGGCAACAGATAAATCAAAAGTTCATATCGCGTCTGTATAACATATTATTCTATTGCCAATCTACGTAATGGGACGTATTGAGCTGCAATTCTGGTAGGCGTGGTTCAATACCTATTTATTTTGTGGCTGTATGCATTCTATTGACCTTGAACTCATAATGAGACTTGGTTTAGGTACTTTATAAAGAAATAATTCAAAACTGAAAATTTTTTTCTTTTTGTTTGTGTCCTTCATTTGTTTATCTTCATCATTTGTTTATCCGCCAATCGCTTCCAAACGTTTGTCTATGATATGAAAAAAGTATGAACGCAGTTTTACATTACTTTAAAGATTAATTGAACAAAACATAAGTTCATTTTGGCCACCAATATTTGTTATTTGTTATTATTAAGTGGATACTATGATGTCATTATAAATTATCACTATAATTATTTTTATAGTAAGTAAGAATATTTTTTATTCACGAACCTACTGTAATAAAATTGTCCAGTGACTACATTTTTATAACAACAGGTGCGAGTGCCTAATAAATATAAAACTATGGATGTTTTAAAAGGTCGAATTTCTGAATTGAGTACTTGCGTAGTCCGACAGCAATAGGTATGAATAATAAAAAAAATAGTAAAAAAGTAGTAAAATAAAAAAATAGTAAAGTAGTGCATAGTAAAAAAAATATTTACTTCAATTGGAGAGAAGAAAATTAAATTAGGTAAAAGCTTGTCGTATGAATGAACGCTGCAATTACTCGTAAGTAGATAGATGTATGAAGAAATTCACGAATAAAGTATTTTGAAAAGGATAAAAACTCGAATTTGGGGCTCTAATATAATATGATAACCCATACAACTGAGTTAAGTGAGTAATTTTTATTAGGCAGGTATCACCTACATATTAACCTTAATACAAAAACAATGGATCCTTCCAAACATACTTAATTCCCATATTGCTCTATTATTGTCGAGATCAGCGCCGATTATCAAGTAGTCTTTGTTCTTCCGAAACAAGACTTTAATAACGTTACGTAGCATTATATTAAAGCTTTTAAGACCGTTGATAAAAGCGTATTGTTATCTCAAGCGTGTAGCAACACTACTTTTCATAATTTTTTTAGTTAATCGGTTTAAGGCTGCGCCCTTGAAGCGAGTTTATTGGTCAGCATATTGTTTCATTCAGTTTTGGAGTGAATGCTTGGAAATCGAGTAAAAATGTCGAGACCCTTTTTGATTTTTTATAACAACTACTTACTTTATTTAGAGTTAACTTGTTTGATTTTTTCTTTCTTGTAAAATTTTTTACGGCCATGCTTTAAATTATGGGCAGGTATTTACGTAATTGATTTGCTCCACGTTTCGAACTTCGTCGGTTACTAATTGCTAGATATATGCTTAATTATAATAGTCCAAAAGTAAATAATACGTGTAATAAAATCCAGACATTTATTGATACAGAAGGAGTTAATGTAAATTGGATAGTCTTAGATCAGTCCTATCTTAATTTGTATAATGTGTAGCTTGTCTTATGTGCAGAATACTGAGTTGTATTTTTTTATTAAACTGTAGGTATAGATTATAACAAAAGAAAGATGACCACAGATAAGTAATATTTGCATAGGATAACATCTGTTACACTCAATGAGTTAGCTGCTATACAAATCTTTTGTAGCAACACATAATGGGGCATAATATTTTTTCGCAATCACAACCAAAATGCCTTGCGCTCAGTTGACTAGCAGTTTTAATTTGCAAATATAATTTTGTAAAATAGACCTATCATTATAATGGAATAACGAAGTTGTTACGTGCGAGCCGCAGGCGCATTGTTGCTTGTCCCAGCCAGTGATTTGAACAGATTTTCTTGTTAATATCATTATTTTATACCTACTGCTTTGCCGATAAGCTCAGTATTATCTGGTTCATTAGCTGTATTTAGACTACGCTTTAGAGTCTTTAAGTAATGCTAGATTTTCTCACAGCAATTACGCGTTAAGTGCTACATACATTTTGGTCTTAGAGCATTTTAATCGTAAACATTTTCAATAGGTGCTAAATTTCAACTAAAGGTGTTACGAAATTTATTCCCGCCCTCTCGAATCGCAGGTCTGCTGCAAGAAATTTTAATAGAGATAAGCTGTGTACATTATTTTCTTTTTCTGTGACCAAAAGCCGTCAATTTTTTTATGGAATGCCAATTATGTTACGTTATAACATAATTCTCACCACCAACCTGCTGTTTACCGAACAATTGTCAGCGCTAATGTGTTTCGAAAATAATGTGCCTACAACTCTACATTGTGTAATATGTGTATTGATCAATATTAAAATATTATATAATAAGTAAATTATTGTTAAGGTTAAGAATACAGACTGATTTTATAAGACCCTATTTAAAGGTACGCGGAAAGAAGGTAGCGAATGCGTATAGCGAATTATTTCTGAAAACTGATAAACTCTGTATCCGATAAGCTCCGAGTTTCAAATGACAAAAAGAGTTATAACTTACTGGCTCTGTTTTCCGGAACAAACCTGAAACTAAACAATTTTTATGAACACACTATTTTTCTCTGAAACTCATAGAAAACAACATGTTAGTATCGTATATATAGACAAATCAAAATAAGAGAAGAAGAGAAGACTCTATATTTAATTATTTATTAATTCTAGGAAAACTTACATAAAGTCAAATTAAAGTTTTTACTATCATAATTTATAGAATTATTTATTTAAAACGCCATAAGACTAAAGTACCTAAGGCTACCATAAAGCTACCAGCACGCTCCTAACTGTCTTGTAAACAACACCTTACCAGCCGCGAGCGAAAGCTTACTATTACACCAAATGCATTAGAAAAGCGGCCATTATTTATTAATACACATATCATTAAGCAAATGTTACTTAATTACTTATACGGTAACGCATATTGAATAACCGGTTGTCACGTGAAAATGTGCTTGCATAATTTATTAGTATGTATTTATTATACAGAAAAGCAAATGCATGCATATTGTGTAATTTGGTATTTCTGGAGTGTCAATGACTTGGGGAAATTTTATATACAAATAAAATATACAACGAGTACCTTATATTAATCAAACAGAAATGAAAAAAGATGGATAGTTACGTTTTTTGATGGTGAAGCTAATAAACGCGTGTTAAAACTAATATAACCGCTACGCGCCTAAAACACACAAACTGAAAACGTGGGCGGGCGATTACTCCACACATCGTGCTGTTACTCGTATAAAGCCATTCATTTATCACAGTAATAGATCAATGAGGTGAAATATACATAGCCTTCAAATTACCACACTGCGTACGGTTATAGCAGGCCACAAAATTAGTTCAGTTATATCGGCATGCGGATCAATTATGGCCGGCGGTGGCTCCCGAAGCGCATGGTCAAACACTGCCGCACACCATGATTGACACTATTGGT
>DWQK01002115.1:0-13852 GCA_018231225.1 Noctuana stator
TTGTTCACCAAAATTTTATTAAAATTTTATTACCCCCTTAACACGGAGGCTGTATATGGTCCGGAATCGAGATCAAATGTAGATAAAATGCTTATTTATTTTATTGAACCAGACATGCCCTGATACAATCTTGTAAGCAGCAACTGTTGAAGAAGAGGAAAGATTTCGTGTCGTGCTTTCTTATTTTTGTGGAATAGAATTCGAAGGTGGTACCGTAGTGTCCAAATTGATTACTTAGTCTAATATTCGGAAACCGGCGCCGAAATAGGACGCTTCATTAACGCAGGGACACGGCGCGACTCAAAGAAACGTCGACTTCCGAGAAGCGAAGAGCTACCGGAGCCGAAAGGGAATTAATAAATACAAAAGGGTTATAAAAACTGTGACAGAATTAAGAGCGGGCGCGTTAAAAATGGCGACGCGAACAAGTGAAACATAATGCGCGAAACAAAGCAGCCGAAGCGAATGCCTTAAATCATTTTTAATTATGTTATGGCGCGGTCGTGTTAGTGCGCGCGGGTTGGGTTACACAGGGAGCGGGTGACCTGCGCCCGCGCACGTTGCGCCGCGCACTAATCACCGCGTCACTGACGTGACGCCTGCCCAGACCTCATTGCCCACTACCTGACCTCACCGACATTCCACACTAGTCCTCATCCATCTAGCAAAACTAGCCACATCTTTGTAACAATGGAACTTGTCAAAACTAGAATTGTCTTTAAACAATCGTAATAGCTTTAAACTTAAGTCTTGAACTATTTCATTTCTAACTATGACATCGTTTCAAGATTAATACTAAAATCGTTATTATGCAATAGTAGTGTATAAACAGTAGGTATCTAATCTAATTGAATGAATCAAACTTACATACTTGATTACATGGAAACTTGAAACAACAAAACCCGTACCTTTTATATTGTTCTTCGGAGGTGCGGTGATTGGTTGCCGAGTTCATTTCGGTAATTGAATGTTTTGAAATCCGAAATTATCTTAGCAATGACAGGGAGATAAAACAAGCTATTATTTAAGAGGCATACGTAACAGTGGTGGCTCATTGTTGCCCGGTTCTTATTTCACGGTGGCTTAGTGGGTACCAAGCAACATCATTCGACCTTAAAAGGTGCGTGTTTTGTATTGATGTGATGTGAAAAATATGCCTATATACTATTTGTTCGAGTTTTCGTTATATCGGATTTTACGATTTAACTAACGAACGTTATCGGTGCGCGTTACTTAAAGCAATAAATAATTTATCGTTTTACAGATACGCACGTAACTTATTAAGTAATAAATTTTTTAATCTATGTTCTATTAAGAAGTATGAATCTGTGTGTATATTTTTCATTTAATATGTACATAACATATGTGCCAAAACGCAAAACAGCCTAAGTCTCGATATAAAAAAAAGTAAACTAACGTCTTCTGTTGCACTTTCATTGATTGTCAAACGACTACGACTTGTTTTTATCTTTTTATAATTCTGATTCGAAAGGCCCCACCAGCAATCGCCGAATGCGACTTACGCAGTAGGTTCTCGAATAGTAAACAAACTTTAAAAGTGATCTGTGCTTTCATAACTTATATTCTTTTGACGACTTACAGTGGGCTTGGCTGTTGGCACGTGTCGCTCTTGAATGAGAAATGAACCTACCCGATAATTAATTGTATTGTTTGCCACGCTTAATTATAGCGGCATGTTAATAAATTTACTAGCGATACGCTGGAGTTGTATCGGTCTAGTCTAGATTGTTATCGTTATTGGATTAAACGGCCTGAGACCATACGTGAAGCAGGCTTATTATGAACTTTACAATACCAGACAGTTATCGGACAACCAAATAAATTCAGACTTGTGTATTACAATGGTCAATGCCTGCGTCATATTTCCGTCTAATTCGGCATTTTAAATGTCACGTGGCCGCTGACTGACGTAATTGACGTAGACGAAATGGCATTATGAGTTCGTATAGTGCCTTATAGGCCTATAGTTCCATAGTCCTACTACTAGGCCTATAGTTCCATAGTCCTACTACTAGGCCTATAGTTCCATAGTCCTACTACTAGGCCTATAGTTCCATATAATATCTTCTTAAATCTCCATATTCAATCACTTCTTGTTATGTCTTCTTAAATAATATTTAGTCTGTTTCTGGTTATTTGTACTCTTCTCCGAGTCCTCTATAATAATAGGCAATAAATGCTAACTATTGTTGGCTTGATGAGCTGTTTGAAAACATCAATACAATTATATTATTATAACTTAATCGATGTTTAAATCGCGAAGAAGTTTAGATTTTACCACTACCTCCTAATTTAAATGACAGTACTCTACGAGTATATTACTTAGATATATATCTAACCTACAGTAACTATTGTTTTAATAGTAATTTATAGCCAGGGATGCAACACAAGCAGTGGAACAAACATCAAGCAGTTATTTTCTATACCGCAAACAAAGTTCGATCGGTATGATTTCATCACGACGTTTGTTCTGCTAATGCCCCGCAGTGGGCTGCTGGCACGCAGACCATTTCGTCCATTCACGTCTACTTCGAGATAAGTATACAGAGGTCTAGATAGTGATTTCGTACTGACCTAAGCTAGTTCGCGTTCATCAATCATTCATATTAGTACTATTTCTTTGGCAGTTCATATTGTGTGAATGTCTGGTTTTAATTCTAAGCTTTATCACTGATACTTTGATATGATAATGACCTTCTTAATGATCTTCAATAGAAGAAGGAGGTCTCCATTCAGTTGTTTTTTTATGTTTGTTATCTTAAACTTCGTCATTTTTTCATGTTTGTAGAGACATACGAGTACGTAGGTATCTAATTATTTAACTTTGTAGTAAATTCGATTCATTGTAATGCATTTGTTGAGTTATCAGTTATTTAGACAGATAAAAATTGTAGTAGTAGATAAAGTCCCTATAAAATGGTATCATAGAGGAATCAAGTTTAAAAAAGAATCGGAGACATGTTTTACTGATAGTGTACAAGATGTATACAATATGTGGAATGATGGAATGCAATGCAATGTAAGGCGGCCGCGTTAATTTGCCACATCAAGCGATATCGGGCAATGACAGTTCGAGCGAGCAACGGGCGGCATTCGGAATGCATGACCGATCGAGTGCAGAGGAAAAAGCGCTCGCTGGCCGGTGAATGAAGCGATTAGCGCTGAATGGGCGGCTGGCACGCGGAACCAAGCGGGCGGCACGACGCGCAGCCACGCCGGCTTTGTCTCAGCGCGCTTGACCCGTGCCCCGGGCAAAAACATCACCCGACTAAAAACTAATAACGACCGGCAAAAACCAACCGGGCCTCTTTTAATTGGATAAAAAATTAAACCCGAACCGTTTTTGTATAGCTGAAATGACTTTGACAAGTCCTTTTTGGAAAGTTCTTGTTGCCAGCCGCTGACTACTGTTTACGAGCGGTTGATGAAGTTGTTTTTCGATAATGTCAGATCGTAGAGTAGTTTACAAATTAACCTATATTTAATATTAGGTACCTACGAGTGTTATATTATGAAATAACTAATATAAATGCGAAATTATACTATAGTTTTAATTTTATGTATGGTACGCCCATCTGATGAATTTGATATGGCTGTAATTTCTTTGACTATAACATCTGTAACTACCTAATAAAACCACAATAAAATTAATTCTGATTCTGATTTAATTAGGCCTAGATTGCTGGAAAGAGATAAGATTTCACTTACAGACGATTTCTCAAACTTTCCCATTGAACTGCGCCAGTTTCTAGTCCAATAAAGAATAGTTTTACTATGACTATAACGTAAATCACGATTGTAGAAGGTAGATTTAGTTTCCAAGGGTTCAGCGGCTCATTGGCAATACGGCTCGTTTAGGGTAACAAGGCGTTTGTTAGCCGAGTGCGGCGGAGCCAGGTCGCAGTCGGTACTAATTTAAGCTCACGAAACGATGCGCACGGGCAGGCCGCATCTCATTTACCTTATTAAGGTGGGCTCGCGGCCGGCCGCGTCACTCAACGTCACCGCGGCGGTGGTGCGCGCGCGCATAAACACCTAGCTCCTTACCAGTCACTGAGGGAGGCAATCGCTAGTGCCAACGAGTTTTAATTCACGGCACGTTCTATCCGGATGCATTGGTTCTATTCGAGAATTATTAAGCTTTTGTTTTATAAAACTTAATTCTTATCTTTCGCAAAAGTGTCAAAATTTTAACCCTTAAATTCAAAATCGTTAGCCACAAATGTGACAGAAGTCTTACTTAGAATTGTAAGTGGCTGCATTACAACTCTTAAAGGATGATATCTGGAGGTCCCCTAGTCCTCTGAATGCTCTGTGGCAGGCCACCGATCGAGGAAGTTTTAGGTAGGAGGCAGTTTTATGCGGTAGGAATCTCACATACCAGTACTACTCTTCGAGTACCCTCTGAAAGTTTCCCTCCCGTTACAAATAAAAATAATGAAAAATTGAACTTTTGCGTTTGTTAATACAACAAGATAAAAATAAATTGGAAAACTGCTTAATAAGTATGCTTGTTATAAAATTCAGACGTCCATGAATGGTTTCGCAAACAAATAGTAGGTAAAGAGCGCGTGGAAGTGTGCTCCTAATGAGCGTATTTAAATTTGAAATGTGGAATTTGTAGAGAAAGGCCGCGGAGACTGGAATCCCTAACGATCTAATTTAGAATGCGCTCTACGCTCTCTCCATACTTTTTAGTTTACTTCTGTATTACGTCTTTCACTTAGGTAGGTAGGTATAGGTAGGTACCTTATTTTGCATTTCCAGCAATAATTTTTATGGCAGATAGGAACCTTTAAAAGCAACTGAGAGTCATGGGAGTGATACCAGATTTTGTGACGTTTAACGGATTTCTGGCTCTCGTAGATTGCACCTGTATTTATGTGTTCTTGTAACGCGCAATGATCGCGCATTGATCTTAGCAATTTATGGACTTTTATCTAGCGATAACTAAATCCAATAACAATGTTATGGAAAAAGCTAGCTCGGGGCATAATCAAAATATTTATATATTCATAACAATAGTTCAATGCTAATGCTATGTTAATACATTGCTTACGCACCACCTCAATGTTTATACACCATTTGATAAGTTCGTTCGGATATAGAGCATCTTCTCTATAATAGATAAGTATTAATACGAGTACGTAGGTACATGAAGTGAAACTTCGGGTCACTTTCTAAGAATACTTAGGTGTTCTAGAACGTAGGTTTCTAAGAAAACCGTTGAGTGAAACTGACAGTTGCAAATTATTTCGTTTTCAAAATAAGTCGGTTTGAATATGAAATTAATACCTACTTGGATATAAATTATAGCTCCATTTATTTTAACTACCTCCCTAAATTAAGTTCGCCATTGTAGCTTCTAGTTTTACAAAAAGTGTAAATAAATAAATAGTCACTATTGTATATGGATACGGGCATCACCAACGCGTAATTTATTGGCACAACGAAGTGCAAATCTCTTTCATATAAAACTCTAATGGTCTTACCTAAAATACATCCAGCTAAAGACAATAGACGTCGTCTATGTAACAGAACGTTCACCAATCAGCGTTGCGGAAACCGTCGGCGGTAATTAAAAATTCAAATTAGAGCGTCGCCCCTCGCAGCGGTTGGTGATTACGCGGCGTTAATTACGAACGACCAATTAAAGCGGGGGACGACGGTGCGGCACGACGACGGACCAATAGCAACCCGCCGCTGAAACTAGGCGTGGTAATTAAGACGAGAAAGGGTTGATTTTCCGGGCGTTTGAGCGCGGGAGGCGTGATAGCAATCAGTCTTAGGTGTTGAAATCACAAGGCTTCCCTATAGGAAACCCTACATTCCTTGGAAAAGGCCTTAGAAAGCTGACTCAGTGGTACATTTTTTAAGGTCCTGCTATATTTATATCTCATCTTCTATTCTATTATCCTTTACTTCTTCTATCAGTAGATATCAGTAAATTTTTCTATTTAATACATTAACTTTTGCGTTTGGGCGTGCTAATCTCAGAAACGTTGTAACCCAATTGCGGTAAGCTTCGCTTAAGGTTTGGTGTAAGTTTTATTTTAATCGGTTTATAAATAAAAAACTTGTGTCAAAGGATCGCGTCAAGTATTTATTAGAAAAAATGCTATAAAAATACTGCTGAGTTGACTTGATTGAAACCTAATTAATTTAGGCGGTAAATAGTACTTTTATAAGCGGTCAAAAACGCAGGCATCCAGTAGGTAGTAGGTAAATAATATTGTACAAACAGCTTCATACAAACGCGACACTACACGAACAGTATACATTTATACAACCTTTAAACTGAAATGTGTGTCGAGTATAAGGCAAGGCATCTACGTTACAAAGCGGGTTAAATCCTTCAGTGATGTAGAAACGGGGCCCATTCAGGTTTCCAACGGAGCAAACAATACTTGTGTTGTAACCGGACTCGTAGCCATGTTATTAAGGAAGTCGATGAAGTATAAATGATCCGTACAACCAGTGAAAGCCTCCCGCCACCCCCGCCCGCCCGCTCGCGTCACGACCAGAAGAAAAATGCTAACACGCCCCCGCGAAAACTATTAGTTATTTTGGCACCCCTGCATCCCGAGGCTTCCATTATGGACCACTGCTGAGGCTTTTTTAAACTACTTCAGAAACAGGTCATTTACAGCTACTTGTTTCTGTTTTGAAATATGACAAAGAGGCGGAAGGCTTTCGCCGTTTTAGCTTTGTTGTGTAGGTACCTACCTACAACAAAGTAAAAAAGCCAGTGGTCCATATCAAATTGCTGTTTGCCTTAAAGTGATTGGGATTTTCATTTCTTCCAATCGTGTAGCCTCTATTACATATTTAGGACTGACCTTAGAGCTACTTTCCAGGTCTATTATTATTATTATTTACTTAGACCGGGACCGGGTCTTGACCAAAACCACCGCGAACAATTTCATCTATTGTAGCTGGCCCCTGTTGTTGAATCTGGTCCCCAAGGCCAACGGTCGTGAAGAACCGATTGATGCTCATGAGTTCCAGATCCTTGGCATAACAAGGCTATGAAAATATTCAGCAGTACGTCTGATAAGTCTGATATCAACAAACACAACAGCATTCCATCATTAAACAAAAGTAATTCAAAATTAATCCCAACATTCAAATTTGGAGCAGTAAAGTAATGAAACAATTTCCGTATCCCGGGCCCGGGAACCTCATTACGTAACTTTCGCCGCTTTCGACATACGTACCCGTGGGTCGGTGGTACTCGAAAAGTCGTTACGAGTTAGATTCGCCGTAATGGACCCTCGTGGCAAATTTAACTGGGAACATTGCCGCATCACTTATAATACATAACGAGGGCACAAAAGGCTGTGCAGCGTACACTTGTACATGGAGCCGGATGTGCCGGATATAGTTTGTACGTACACAGGCGGGCAGACAAAGCACACAAACACGACACGTGAGGTCATCTCCCCTCATTAGGTGGTTAGTTTTCCGGGCGTGTCCGCGGAGTCTGCGGACGTGCGGGGGGTAGGTGCAAGGGTCGGGGGGTGGGTGTGATGAGGGGCCGGGGGGAGAGCTGACGGGAAGTTACTTAATTAATCCCCGCGCGGCCGCCATTGGCCGGCTCAGGGCGGGAGATCTTCGCCCGCGCGTTAATTGGGCGGCCAGCGCGCTCGGATTAGACAAGCGCCTTCGATTAATGAGAATTCTCTTAGTCCGCAATCTCTATACGTACTCGTATATCTATATTAGGTAGGTGTTCACACTTTCGTAGGTATCTAATTTTTGTACATAGTAAAGTAAGCGTCTCAATGTGATTTACTGTGAGAGCACTAACTGTAACGTATCTGCTCCACTAGTGATATATTGCTATAGGTATACTAAGCTTGTTGTAGTAGCTAATGTTCACTTGGTAAGCATTACTAGAATAATGACATACTTAGGTTACTTAGCATGAATTGCTTATAACTTGTCAACCTGGCGTTAAAGCTTGAAACCGATGTAAAGAGTTACAATTGGTTCTAAGTTCTTATCCTATGAACTCAGCATAGCGTAAGCTGCAAAAGAGAAATGCCTGGCTCGTGTATCGCTCACCTCCTAGAATGTTAATAAATATCGTAGTAGGAAAAGAGTTGGCTCGAAACTAATATCGCTCTCGTCGCGTCAAGTGAACGTATAAAGCTCAGATTTAGCGAGAGCCGAGGGCTGAGCGGGCGCGAAACGCCCAGGTAAAGTGCCTACTTACACTGCGATATACGAGGAAACGTAAATTATAATATTGTGTGTGTCGGAGCTACGAGTAACCCTCTCGCCTCTCGCGCTCACGTCGCCTCGCCGTGTGTGCGCGCCCACTGAAAGAAAAGCAATTTCCTCGGCGGGCGCGGGGGGGTGGGCCGGGGTCTCGCGCGAATATAATTTTGTTCATTTTTTCATTCAGGCGAGTTAATTCGGCGTTCGCGGCGTACTCTGCTATTGATTAGGGCGCGTCTTACGTTTTAATTTGTTTGCGCGCGCAGCCAGCGATGCACCCGCCGAGATGAGCTCCGGGCTCCCCGCGCCCCCCTCCGCCCGCCACCCCGCTCTAATGAAGCCTCCGCTAACTACAAGCAGTGTAATAATCACGATCCTTTTCACAATCACGCTTTGACGTCGAATGTTTACTCTGGCTGGCTAACTCGCAAACGACGCCTCTTTGAGGAAAACGCTCGTCTTCGTCCCTCGCTAATGAAATAAGCCGGAATATTTTTGCAAATATTATATGTCATTCTTACTTATTACGACAGATTTTTTTTTAATTTTTTTAACATTACATGTTTTTTCCATTTCTCTATACAATTAAAACTTTAAAAAACACCATATCGCTGCAACCTATTTGAAAAGGAAAGAAAATGTTTTAGTTGAGAATAGTGTGACAAATAAAAGTTTTTTTCTGTATGCAATAAAACCTATACATAACGAGTTAAAACATAAAGCGGTATATCTATGGTCCGTCCGTAGGTACCTAATTAACGTTGCAGTAGCCTGGGAGGGGTGGGGGGTCATTGGGCACCCCGCTCCGCCCGGAGCTCTAGAGCCTGCGAAACAACGCCGCCTGTATGTGACACATTAGTAAATGAGACGGCATTCGTTACGTCACCGCTCTCATTGAAAGCCTTTGGGAGGGTTAGAAAAACGGGAAATGTTAGTTCAGCTATTATGTTTGTTTGAAGGCTTTTGAGCTAGTTCCACGTTATTTAAGAGCTCTGAAAAGGATGACCTAAAAACCTTCCGAAGAATTATTTGATGCAACTTGAGTTATGTTTTACTTTAATTAACAGTATTAAAATATACTTATGTATAGTAAGTAGGAATATTACCATTTATCTTCATGTCAACTACCTAGATACACTTGGCCAGCGTATGGCCTAAACACTTCTCATATTTGTGGCGTCCTGTGCCCAGCAGTGGGACAACAATGGGTTGATGATAATGGCATTAAGTTATAATTTTCATCAGAAAGAGAATCATACCTATGCGTGCTTACAATTTTATCAGCTACTACCATACTAATCACTTATGTAGGTTAATTTGTAGATATATAGAACCAACAAAAATAAGTTTTCTGTCATTTCTCTGGACTCATTTGCATTTGGCATTTGGTAACACAGGATTAGACAGAAGAATAGAATATGATACAATTCTGTAAGAGGTTAAAGAGATGAACAAAATTCTTAGTGGTTCTGTCTCTCTGCTTGTTATAAAATTTAATATTTAAATGAATAGATAGGATACTTATTCTAACAACAATAGTATAAAGGACATTGCTTGTTTTGGAAACAAAACACAAGTGGCGAGTATTATCGCGATCAGCGGGATCGCGGCGCGGCGCAGTCGGCCGCGGACGGGGTGAGAGCACCTCACTCAATAAATCGAAGCGGCGTCGCCTCCGCTCGGCCATTAAGGCTCGATAGCGGGTACTCTTCGGCGCTTGCTTTGTTTTATTACTTTCATTTTATTGTTTTAATTTGTGTGCGGGTGCGCTATTTGCGTGCGCGCAGTTTGTCGCCGGCCCCGCCCAGCGCGCGGCGGCCAATGGCGCGCGGCTCGCTAACGAGGTGCGCCCGCGCACTGCGGCGCACACATCGCGACAATGCTCATTGTTTCAAACGATTCTCATTTTGTTTTAGTCCGCGCAGCCTCATCGGCCCGCTACGACGCGCGCCTCCCACCGAGCGATAATTTCAATGTCGCCGTGTGCCTATATTCCGATATTGACTGGGATTCCGATGCCTCGCCCGCCCGCTCCGTCAGACCTACTCAATAAGCAATAAACCATCCGCCACCGAGAAGTTATTTTAAATCCCGTCTGCGACGCGCCTTTACACCTTTTAAAGGTTATTGTGTTCTCTAAACACTAAACGAAATAAGTTTAGTCTTCGAGCTCCTCGGTAACAGGTTCCAACACAGGAGCTTGAACTAAACAAAGAAAAACACGCCTATGGTAGACGTTTCGCGATAAACTTGTATGGTGGACGCAAATGTCTTACAAGTGTTGACAATGGTCAAAAACATAAAACTCGCGAGATTTTAAACAAACAAGCTCTTTAACACACATCAATTTATAATAATTCAAAACATCGCTATCGCTAGTGACGAGGAATGCTGAATAGATGTTTTATACAAAACGCTACCATTATTTTATTCTGATCAGATTTGTTATATGCGCATCTAGCTAAGATGGAACTGCCGAGCTATGGTAAACATAGCTTCTCTAGTACTCGGCCCCTTATATCCATTGACAAGAAATTATGTCCCTCACTTCGCTTATCTCCTCAACCGTTAACTTTACAATCAACTAGTCCGATAGCACTTTTCATCTGTCTAAACAATCCTATCACCATGCGGTTAAATTTAAATAGAACTAATAGAAAAAGAGGGAAAATCGCATATCCAGCACAAATCACAACTCTCTCGTTTGCGTTTATTCCGTCCTCTTTGTCTACGTCGCACGAATAATATTAAAGGGGAAACTAAGCAATTGATAGTAAAAATGGGCGGCGAAATAGAAAAATATCGCCGGACGCATTCGTGGCCTGGTAAAATATTCAATCGGGGCAATTCGGGTCCGCGTATAAATTCGGCCCCGCCATTATTTGTAGCGCGACCGAAAATCGGTACCTACATTGATAGTCGTCATTTTTCTTGTAGCTATCGTTAATATTTTACGGGTGCGTGTCAACGGTTTATGGGCCCACTCTTAACACTAAAACGTTTTAGCCCTGCTCTCATTGTTTATATCATTTTACTATCCACTTTTTATAGTTTATTGCAACCCGAGTGCCGTTCGAGGTTATGACACGTAACAGTCGTGTGACGGTTCGATTATATGCCATTCGACTTGATTTTTATTGGTCCCTAATAGCTGCTAGAAAGATAACACTAGTTTATAAGTCCCAATGCCTTTTTCACTGTCTGTAACTCTATATCTACCGGCATCGCGTTCGTCACGACACTGTCGAGAACTCCTTACGAAACTCGAAGCTGAAAAAGTTTTTCCAGATAATTGCTTTATACATAGCCATCTAATTCATATAGCGCCCGAAAGACATTAAGGACGAATGGGTTCGTTGGTAGCTACCTAAGTGTAATTATCCATCCAAGTTTGCGAGGCGAGGAAAAGAATTGCTCTCCTTTGTATGTGAGTGGGGGAGGGTGAGACGAGGGTGGGGGTGGAGGCTCACATGGGACGCGCTCTAATGAGGTGCCTGAAAGCGACAATGTCTTTGAGCAAAGCAAATGTGTAGGTATCTACATACGTAGGGGAGGTTCCTCCTGCGGGTATCTCGAATGCGGCTGCCTACTTCGCTGTGTGCTGTAAATAACGCATCAACTTACATTTCTGTGAGGAATTTGTTTTTGTGTTTATTTTTCTTGACTGTTAATGTTTTGCTCGTTTGGCTTTATCTGTGACTTTCTTTTAAGAACCTACTTAGGTACTTACAGATAAGTATTTGGAAATTTATTGTATTGGATTAAGTAATAAGCGGTAGAAGTATTTAATCATTTTATCATGGATAGGAACATCTATTGACCACTGAAGTCAATAGACGTTCCTATCTAACCTCAAATGACATCAAAGTCTAGCGTGAAGTCCTGGATGCACTGGTTCATCTGTGGACAAGTGTAATTTCTAGAAACAATTCATCACCTCATATTTTCAATAATAACTGCTTGCATTATTTTACATGTCCTATAGTTAGGTATTAAATTATAAATCCTAGCCAAGGGATATGTACAGCCCAGTCACTTAATATTTATACGAGTAGGTCCGTTATTTTTAACATTAAACCATTAGCCCGATTTTGAGAACACGTGACTGTTAAACATCACTTTGCCTTTTAATATAAATACCTGTCATTACTGGATAGGTACCTACTTAGTGATTTACATTACATACAAACCAACACCGATATGACGATAAGTGGATTCATAAGCTAATGTATGAGTATCAGTGTATGAGGCCTGGGGAGGCAGAGAATGGGACGAGGCGTCGGGCAGCGCCTTCCGGTCCGGGGCCGGTTTTAATTTCCCGCGCGCGACGGGCGGCGCGTTAAGTTTAAACGCGCGGAGATGAGTCGCACACGGGCTAATATCATGCACGGCCCGGGCCGTCGCCATAGAAACGTACACTCAAATGACGCGTGCGGTGCGGCGTCGGGGTGAGGCCGGGGGTAATATGATTTGAGCGCCCGGCGACACCCCGCCCGCTTGTTTGCTCTCCGATGCAATCGCGAAACGAGTCCCGCCGCCCGCTCGCCCCGACACATCTCTCACCTCCACAGCGCCGTCCTCGATAACCGCATCGGATTCCTTGATGCAAGCCACCGCATTCTATTGAAATAGATACCCTGTACCTGTGCCCACCTAGCCACCTACTGCTCTACTCGATTTACGCGTCACCCCTCGTACCCACAATATTCGACACACACTCGACGGATTATGCCCCGTCGTGTCGATGCGACGAGCCGCATCTAGTTAACATTCTGAACGCGCCGTCTCCGTCCATGTAAAACTACTTGAACATTTTTGAAATCCCATTTCCATGAAGCGTTCGCCGTGTCACCATTTTGCCGGAACAACAGAGGAGTCGGTTATGGTATGACCCTTATAAATCAATCACGGGCGAGTCGATAGCAGCAAAACACTTTATTCGCAAGGTGTTTTTGCGTGCAGCTCGTCTGCTCTGAGAAGCGGAGGAGCTCGCGAGTCGGTATACGTCGCGGCCGGTGACAATTACGCGGTGGCGCGCTCATTAGTTGCGGCCGCGGCAGCTTCATGTATCATGTATTGCGCGTCGGCAGCGTCGCCCAACGGGACAATAAAGCAATCAATCGGCAGCTCCCCGCCGCCGCCTCGCCTCTGCAAGCCCACAAACGAGCTGCCAGTGCAGATACTTGCACGATAACGACTTGTGTGACTCTCACCATATACAACGCCACCACGATCTCACTAGATAGTGATATATCATTGCGCATATAAACTTCAAGCTTCGAGGGAGGCATGTAAATTGTAATTTTTTGCATTAAGTGCAGTGACTTTTCACAGTGCATATCTCTTTCGAAACCTATTATCTGCACAATATATTATAATATCTTATAAGTACTTGGACTTATCTGAGACTTGGTGATGACACAAATTTTAGACAATAAACGCATTTCATTTTCATACATTGTCTTAAAGTATTTTGTAAGTTTTGGTACGAACTGGTGGTTCGTACCGAATCGGCCATGGAGTTCCTAGGTGGGTCACCTAATACGGTATTGCGACGGAACGCAGTACGCCGTTCGCGCCACAGTAATTGCAGCGCGGACGCCAGGGG
>DWQK01002116.1:0-13848 GCA_018231225.1 Noctuana stator
GTTAAGTAGTTTAGGAGTCCATCGCGGACAAACACTGTGACACGTAATTTATATCATGTATATATGTTCAAAGGGGAGCCATAGCCATGTAAACGTTTCGAAGGATTTTGACTTATCTACCCACGTCAGTGTTGCCAAAATATAAAAATATTTATGGATTCTCAAGGAAAGAACGGTATATTTTATTCCACAAATCAGACCCAACCAAAATCTTTGGTAGGTACCTATTTCTTTAACGTATTCAGTCCTCGTTTCTCAGCGTGGTACGTAATATGAAACCACCCCGTTACCGGGAAATAGTAGTACCTATTCATGTATTAGTACCTATCTAGTATAGCTTTACTTTGCAATGAGATATCAGGGGAATGATTCTTGCGTCATAGACATTATCCCATGCATAAGATTCCATCTTCGACAAAATGTGGAATCTAAATGTCAGTCGTAGTCTGTAAGTAGGTATAACTTAATTAGTTTTTCGCAAAATACTGTTAAAGGTATGTCTACAAGTCTATAAGCCTTAGACATAAGTGTCTATTTTGATTTAGTACCAAAAAGTTATTACAAAATATATTGATAGTTAAAATTTAAGGTTATTAATATTATTATGTTTATGTCGTATATGACGAGGCATTAGGTATATTTACGATAAGGGAATTGGGTATGATAAGATTTTGCAGTATAATAATAATTTTTATGTGCTGTGTACCCTGATCTTACACCCATTTCGCTTTAGTTTACGTAGGTTGTCTAGAAGACATCTCTCTAGTAGCAATAAGAAAATATTGTACCTCGTGTTTTCTTGCTTTCTTCAGAGCCCCCGTCCTAAAATTTAAAATTAAACTTATCAAGTTTAATATAATATATGTTAGTGTTTTGCAAAACGAAGCCTGACTAAACTCATTCGGCTAGTTTTTGTTGACAATCCTGTGTTTACTACATAAATTAAATTTTATTTTCCTTATTAGAACTAAAATAAATGTTATTGAAATCATAACAAATTGCGGGAACCTAGCAATTAAAATTATCAACTAGTGAAAACATGGATTTTAATTTAAACATACAATTTTTAACAGCTACTAAAGATAAGAGTGATTCAAACTTACAAATAGGTGCTGCTTACTACGAGAAAGGTTATCATATTAAATTATTCAAAACAGTTATAGCAATGACTCTTGTGACCCAGTGTTGGCGGTGTAATCTTTAAAAAATTCTTATGTAATAGGAACGTGTAGATAAATTTTGCTGTGCTTGCTTTCTTGTCATATCTTCAAGACAGTCTTAAACAAATGCACCAATCATAAATGTGATAATTTTTTATTTGGCTCTTTAAAACATATGTTTTTTTTATATAGGTACCTATATATAAAAATTCAGATTTGAAAATAAACTCGACGTGATGTATGTTTCCTGAATTTAGTCCTCAACGCAGTCCATTACTCAAAAAATGTACCTATCGCAAAAATACCTATCTAATCGTTGATTCTTAACGATTCTTATACTTACATATTTCTAAAGAAAGAAAATACCTAATTATTAAATACCTTTAGGTAGGTGATTTTATCTGTGATAGATTTTATTACATTTAACGAGGACTTGTGCAGTCGTCCGCTAGAACGTTATTAGGTAAGTACCCACGTACCTACCAAGTTACCTATTTAAAACTTTCTGATTGAGTAAAATATAGAAGCTTAATGAATAAAATCTTACTGATATACCTATATAATATTATTTATAATTATTATAAGGTACTTCAATTTTTTTCTTTTGTTTTTATGATTTGTTAAAAAATAGTCAGGTACCTAGGCACCTACTTACAATAAAACATACGCTAGGTAGTTAGGCACGTAGGTGTAATAACTTGGTGAAAGTTCCATGCTAGGTATTTTTAAATTAGCATTCCATAAGTTTTTGTTTCATTGTTTTTTGGAATTAAATGTTTTTTTTTATTTACCATTTTGTATTTTTTTACAAAATAATGTAGATAGTGTTTCCTAATTAAGGGGTAAAGTTTAGAGGCTGGCAGTCATTGCGTCGACTACACTCAAATCTCTGCGAGCGGAGCGGCCAGGCAACTCTGAGAGCAGCAGAGCAAGCTAGCTAAGTGAAACGATTCTCGGTTCGTTCAGTCAGCATCACGTGCGCGAACGTGGTGGGTGTATTTCGCGTCGCTCTGTGTCGATATTCACGCGCCACTTGACACTCGTGTCGAGATCTATAATGACTTTAGTGTGTTACTGTGTAACGTAGTGGATGTTGCTGCCAAATCGTACGTGAGAATTGCTCTTCGCATTGGTTCAAATATTAGCCAAAAATGATAATAACTGTGTGGCGGGATGCGAGAGGTGAACGCTCGTCACAGCGGCGCCGACTCTCACCGGCTACTATTGTCTAAAGTGCCACGGAATCTTGGTCCTTCCCATCGGATTCCATCGATGAAACATCCGCCTCACGATGTGGGCTGCACGCGAAATACTCGGACTAGCGATTACTCACAAAAACGTATTGTTTACACGGCGCAACGATGGAAACAGATAAGATAAAACTGCCTTCTGTCTTTCTTTGACACCATATATACTGTGCTCTGCATTATTCTCGTGATCATTATCAAATTTACAATCAAATAAAAGTGAAGTAGGTACGTATGCGTGATCAGAGTGATAGTTTATTGCATTTAGCTAACTGTAAATATTATTGTTTGTCGGCCGACGACGGCTGCGTTTATGTTCGTGTATGATAAATAATCTGACACACTTTCGTGACTAAGTTGTTTCTATAAATATTATATAAATAATCACATTCCCCTGTCCATGAGATTTTGTAAAGAAGTTACTGCAATTGCAACGTTAATGACTAGAAGACATGTCCTAAAAATTATACAAATTAGGTACCTAAAACGAAGAAAGTAGGTACGAGATTGGTAGGATATGTTACGAGTTCCTATAATTAAAATGAATTCAAAAATGTGTGAGCTACCTACAATAAAATCCTACATAGGTACCTGTCTAGTTATGAGCCCACCTTTATAGGAATCATTCTAGTCAATAAAAGTAAAAATTAACTTCACCTAGGTATCTCTACCTACCTACTTAAAGTGATGTGCGAAAGTATCTTAGAACCTATCATCAGAACAGTCAAGAACGTTACTACAAGATAAAATACCTACTATCTGTAATAAATCACTTTGTCAGTAATAAAAATAAAAAAACCACATCGAAACATGGCCACTGACCACACAGCACAGCCACTCAATTCATAGGTTCCATACCTACGTTACGTCAATACCCAAACCTAATAGGACACCATCTTAAAATATTCCATATTTTACAAGATTTAGACTAAGTGAATTAAAATATCTGCAAAATTTTCTACAGCAATTCACAAAAAAAAGTCGGTTGTTACATTTTATTATATTTTATTAGATAGATATATATTATATTTTAGTAAGTTCAATGCCACATGTTATCACATTCAGTTGAATGGTTCAGTAGCTCAGGTAACGTTGAATGAAGCCAAATATAATCCATAACAATTGAACTGATGTGAATGTCAGACATCACAATGTATCTTTGAATGTACAGCCGCTACAGCGTTGTATAGACTCTTAAGAGGTACTCCTATAATATATCTAATAATAAAACACAATACATATAGCAATATGTTCAACAACTCGACAACGATAAATGAATAAAATTTCCAATGATATTGCATTACAATACAGACTTAAACATTATTATTTAAAGTACTTACCTGTAGAATAATTTTATTAATGACTGCAGACTCTTATCAAGTTATGTAGGTACCCACGATTAAGGAGATTAAAACTGATAATTTTAAAGCTGATAAGGTTTAGTTATAATACTGTGTCATGTATCTTACAAGTATTTACGAATGAACAATAAAACACAACGTACTCGTATTTATAAAAAATTTAATTTCAACATCGATCAGTAATATGCGTTTCAAGTTTTCCATATTGTCTTAATATTAGAAACTAAAATATTGCTGTTTTTATTGACACTGCACTGGTTGAAGGGTGAAGAATTAAAGGCTGGCATAAAAATCAGGTTTGTTTTTAAATCCGGAGCCAAACATCGTCTGGCTGAGGATTTGATTAATGAAAGGCCAGTGATGCGATAATGAAGTGTTATAGAGGGCTGGCAAAGTGCTTAATGTTGTCCTTGGTGCGTACTTGACCCACTTGTCGTGGACTTGTTACACAGCCGACCGGCGAACTTTTAACGAGAAACGCCAGTTTTACGCCCTACCAACTTTTTATGCCATTTTTCACATGTTTCACATTTTTACAATACGAGTGACATTTGTTTTACATAATAATATTGACCACTTTAGAAAACTGGACAGTTTTCAGGCAACAAAACCCATTCAGAGAACTCGTCTATCTCATTGGTCAATAAATAATTTATGTTTCACTTATCTATCGTATTGGCCAATTTAAGTGTCACGTGACCGATGGCTGACGTAATCGACGTAGACAGAATGGTATTAAGAGTTCGTAATAGGCCCACAGGAGCCCAATTCTCGCATTGTCCCTATTTCTGTATGAAAATTTGTCCGATAATTTCTCTGATTTTGATCATTTCTATTTATTGGCTCACATTTACTTCAACTTGGAAAACAGTGCAACTTTCAAGAAAAGCGGTGCAGTTAGTGTTTCATTATTGTTTTATAAAACGATCGTAAACTCCGCTGCAAAATATCACGATATCACCCATAATTATATTGCCAAGGTTCCGTGGCATTAACCTTGCTATGATCTAATGTGTCGTTATAAGTTCTTTCTCAAACAAACCAACAACACGTAAATTTTCCAACGAACACTACGTCACACAGTAAGTAAAGGTTGTACTCATTTTAGTTTCGAGCTTTACGGAGCAAAGTATTCTTTCACAAGTGTGTGTGCAATGCTGACAAGTACTAGCCGGTGAGTGAGTGTGTGAGTGTGTGCGATGGCGCGGTGTGCGGTGGCGGCGGCCATCTTGGTGTTGCTGTCGCTGTTGGAGGCGGCGCGTGCGCACTACACGCCGACATGGGCCGTCCACGTACCGGGCGGCAGGGAAGCTGCAGACGCAGTCGCTGCGGACCACGGGTTCATCAATCTTGGAGAGGTAAGAACGTAATATAGGTAATACTGCAAAAAATTGTCATTAATGTAATTTAATTACTTGAGATAAAGGCGTAATGAAAGCACTTAAAGAGCAGTGAGCACTCCTTGGCAACAACTAAAATCCTCTTGCGATATGGGGCCCCAGTTTGCTATTTTACCACATGGTTTTCCAATGGAATGGTCTCCCGTTCTAATGGCTGAAACTGTCAGCCATTGAGATGCAAGATGACAGGTGTCTCGACTTCATTAGGAGAAGATTGCAGTAGCCGGTTTGAACCCCGGGGGCTCGCCCTTTCTATATATATACCTATTTTATATGTATATGTACCTATATACATTGTATGTGTGTATTCATCAACGTTATGTTTATGTAGGTATGAATTGTATGTAACATACAACAGATAGTATCTAACATACAATGAACCAAACCAAGCCTAACCCTTCAAAAACCATACATAGAATTGACTTAATTTAATAAAAAAAAATTGTCTGAACTACTTCCTCCGGACGTATTCCAGAATCTATGACATCACCGGGCAATAATTTCACTATTTTAATAGCCTTTGTTACGTTTTCACTAACCTTGGTAAAATTAGCGTCGGAATTTAAAACGGAAACTGCTATCGTGCAAGCTGCAATTGTTTTATAACCTACTATAACCGGTGTCATGACCACGGACTGCCACGGAGTAGGTACTAGGACCGGAGCGACTATAAGGGCATGTCGCTCATACTAAAATCTATTGGCTTATTGACTGCTCGTAGTGATCGTTACAGTGTAGTGTCAAACGGGTCTGCGCTAAATTAACATAGTTTAGTTTGCCGTGTTGTACCATAATTACTTGTAGGACAATAAGTCAGACATCAAGTATTGAGGTATTGTAACTATTCACCATTGACTCGAAATTTGGAAAAATATACTGATGAATGAATAAGAAATCATAGAAACCCTAAGAACCTATAACATAACCTGTGTTTTAGGGGTGTGTCATTTGCTTGTGTGGAACATGCCTTCAACCCTTTTTATGTCCCACTGCTAGGCACGGATCTCTCCTCAGAACCGAAGAAGTCCTGGAGCATACTCCACAACGCTGCTCCACGGATTGGTGGAGATACGGGTTAGTGGCCAACCCGTGTCGGATGTTCTCAAACCGCCCAAAGGGCCTCCGACCAGGTTTAACGACTGTTATCTATCGATAACAACCGGAACCGACGGCTTAACGTGTCCTCTGAAGTACGGAAGCGCGCATGAAATTTGCCACTAGCGGTCACCCATCCGAGTACCCGCAGCGCCCGACGTTGCTTAATCGTGAGACCACTTGCGATCTACAGTCTACACTACCAGCGGGGCTATGCGCGCTTCCGCATATTACCTATATAAATGCCATACGCCATCTTTGCATAAAAAAATGGCACGAAAATTAGAGGTTAGACGTCGCCGCCGCGCTGATGTTACGCATCAAATGATACGTTCTTCCTTTTTTACATCTTTAAAAACACACGAACACTTTTACAAGCTGAAATTTCGCAACGACAACGTGTGGTCCTGACGCGCGCTGGTACGTGATTAATTCGGGTGCTCACCTTAGTTTTATGTTGGCAAAACGCAGAGCGAACAACGCATCTATTAAATGTTTTAAAAAATGTTTTAATAGATGTATTAATAGATCTATGAAATGTTTTAATAGATGCGTTGTCATAGCGTTGCATAGTGTTCAACAACATTTTGATTTCCAAAAGTTTCTCCATCTTTTTCCAGACAATCTTTGGCAAAGATTCTTGGGCTTACTTCGGTCTTACTTAGGTCAGGTCAGACTTACACCGGTAGACGCAAATAAATATAGGTGAAGGCGAATGAAGTAGAGCTGATGATTATTTAATAAACAGTTTAGATATAAACGATGCTGTAATCGGTCAGACCTTAGACGTTATAGCCAGCTACTAGGCTACCCGGTGACTTATGGATAAGGTTTTTCTAGGGTTGCCAATCAGAGACCATCACCATTTAGAAGTAATTCTAAAAGGTAATGAAAAAAACTGACTTCAGAATTGTCGTGCACATACTTAATGCAAGTTTAAGACTTATAATATGGTTTTCTCATGAATGCCACTGTTTGGACTGGTGTAAGTGTAAATGAAAATGGGACTGCACGAGAAGTATTAACTTTCAATTAGAAAAAGAATCACTAAAATCGGTTCACTCAGAAAATTACTGAGGTGATAAATATAAAAAATACAGTCGAATTGAAAGCCTCGTTAACAACAACTCATAAATCTAAATAGAATAGGCCTGAATAAATTTTCAATTTTTTTTAATGATTTTTATTTGCAAGTTTAATTATAATCAATGATTTTTATAATTCATGTTATTAATGATAGATGAAATTCCATCCGTAAATAATTTTACGTCATTGTCAAAATCCAATTGTTGCAAGTACAATTATTTAAACAAAGAAATTTGTAATTTTGTTGTAAAGAAATGAAAAAATATATTTATATAAATTATCATGTGGCAGCCCTGAACGACTCGACAATATCTCGATGTAGCGACTCGATCACGATCTCGATAAATCGATTACAGCTATCGCAGTAACTACACGATAGGTGTTGAACTGTGGGCGTGTGTGGTATTTGAAATGATTTATTGACTACTTTTGCCTCCCGGCTTCGCGTAATTCAATGTTATCTATTAACCTAATCGTACTCAGGATTTTGATGAAAGATAGAAAACAAGATATATTGTAATCCTACTAAAATTATAAACGCGAAAGTTTGTAAGTATGGCTGCATGTTTGTTACTCTTTCACGTAAAAACTACTGAATGTTTTTTAATGAAACTTTACAATAATATAGCTTATACATCAGAATCCACCAATCCGCATTGGAGCAGCGTGGTGGAGTGTCCTCCGGGCCTTCCTCGGTTGTGGGGAGAGACCCGTGCCCAGCAGGACGTAAAAAGGGTTGAAGGCATACATCAGAATAAACATAGGCTACAATTTATAAAGATATTGTGTGAATTGCTCGAAATACCAATCCGTCGATAAAACCAAGGAACTTTATAACATTTTTGTATTTTTTCAACGATATACCTAACTGTAAGTTAAGTGAATGTAAGAATTGAGATAGAAATTGCTTTCTTGAGTAATTCAATTTAGTTAGACTAAGTAATATTTTAGTTATAATTTAGTTAGACAAGACAAAACTAGGAATTATGTCTTTATTTTAATATATTAAATTTAATGTTAATTGCACCTTAACTCTGATATTATATTATGTTAAAACCTTTGACACTACATTGAAATCACCAATTCCAAATAGAGTTTCAAGCTTAAGTATTTTTAACGCATTTAGTTAACTGTAATTGAAAATTAATTACTAGAGCGCAATAAAAATTACCTATAGACATTCAAACGTGGGCTAGGTCATAGTAAAGTCATTAGCTGTTGTTATTATTGTAATTAATTTAATATTATTAATCCACAATTTATTTGTAAATTCTATATGAACTGCGCTCCATTTTTAGTGAATTTGTATGCAGTGTTGTTGCGAAAATTCTATGATTGCGATTTTTTCATTCCTAAAACTGACTTAAGGCTTCATTTAAAAGCGACAGGGAATCATTGCTTACGCGCCGTCCTCTCTGCATCGCTTGTATTTTGTATGTGCTGAGATTCTGTCCATTAATTTTAGTTAGTCTACAAATAAGTATAAAGTATAAATATAAAGGATTCATTTGTAGAGCTATATTAGGTACTCAGTAATATTTAAAACAACTCTCATACATTACGTTGGTGCACGCTCTATCAGTTATAATTACTGTAACAATTTATTGTTCAGGACTTCGAATTTAGATACTTAAGACCAATTCGAATGACCTATGACAAATACTGAATCTAGTTAAGAATAACCTTACACCCAAAAATATGCTGACATTGCCTCAGATAAAGTTTGGGCGATATGATCTATTTACCAGTGATTTCCAAAGCGCACGCACGCAGATTAAATAATGTTATTGGAAAAAAATAATTATTTATCAGATTTTTTTTTTTATTTGTATTAAATGCATCGCTTTAAATTTTCATAAGAACGCTTGTATTTAAGCTAGTTGCGTTATTGTTAAGTGTACACGTTACGTGTTATAATTGAACGATTTCAACAGGTTTTTCTTTAAAAAAACACATTGCTATGCTATCTATATACATCATGATCACCCAGTTAATAATAATTATTTTTTTATTTCTAGGTTCTAAACAAAATTTTTGTCCATAATTTTGGGAATCACTGCCTAACTTTGTGACTAACATAACCTTATCCGCCATTTTGGTCACGAGCCATAGTTTTCAAAGATCGATTTAATTCTGAGACGTTAAAATTGATGACCTGACGGCTAGCTCCTCAGGCCACACGTTCAGACAAGAGGTCAATGAAGCCAAAAAATCTTTATAAGCGATTTCAATAGTGATATAACAATAAGACTAGGAGACATTTTGTGTTAGATTACTAATACATGAATACATGATATTTCTTTCTAGAATTTTCTAGAATTTACATAAATCTCCTACCAGAATTATTAGCGTTTCCTTTTAGCGCATTTCTTAGCATTTCCTCTCTTATCTCTTATCTGATTAATAAAACGATCGACTTACGCCCGATGACGGGAGACCACTAGTAAAATGAACACTCATAGTGTACATACTTTTACCGTCTCAAGAAATCGCTTACTACCCAACATAAATATTTGTAAGGTTCAAACCATGAGTCAGATCGAACCTTTATTTTTAAAGTGGGTTTTATTTAATTGGATATAATTGGAACTTTTAATGATGGTTTAAGGAGATTCTGCGTGTAGTTATGCTGCTGCATATAAGTATATATATCTTATTTACTGTGCGCGATTGGGTTTTTACGGCGATAGAATCCGCAACTTTATAAAGTTTGAATTTTTTTGCGTAATTCAAGTAGCAGGCTCTAATAATAATATAAGCGAATAGGATGTTTTTATGAGTGCTCACGCTTGTCTTCAACCCTTTTTATATCCCACTATTGGTCACGGATCTCTCCCCACAACCGAGAAACGCTTGGAGCATACTACACCATACTACATACTTAGTGGCCAACCCGTGTCGGATGTTGTCAAACCGCCCAAAGAGCCCCTGACCAGATTACCGAGTGTTACCGATAACAGGCTACCGGGCCGACGGCTTAACATGCCATCCGAAGCGCGGAAGCGCTAATGAAATTAGCCACTAGCGGTCACCCATCCCAGTACCGACCGCGTCCGTGGTTTCTTATCAGTGAGATCCCTTGCTTTCTACACTAGCGGGACGCAGCGCGCTCACGTGTATTTTTCTGAAATACTTGTCTAATAACACGGCCGAATTAGATGTCAACTTTACGGCCGAAGAGCATGCTTAAGGACCTCAAACCAAAACCACAACCAGCTCAAAACAGTGACAGTAAAACAGAAAAACTTTAGTTCAATGCAGTGATCACATAACTTTTGTAGGTTATGTGATCTTTGCTTTGTGCCTTTGTAAGCGAATTCTGTTAAACATAGAGAGAAACTATTAGTAAAACGGCCAATTGGTTCACCACTCTCACAATCATTCTTTAATGAACTCTACCTTTACAATATTATTCTATAAACCTTGCCTTTTTACTCAAACGCAGTTAAATACTACAAGCACGGTAACTTTCGAGGATAAATGTCAGTAAGCGACCACTCTACTAAGTAACCAGTGGGTTTTTATTAAATTTTTTTCTATACTTACTATAAAGACGTTGGTTGTAAAACATGATTTATCAATGTATATCCGTAGTGGCATGTTAAGTCAACTTACATATTATTATTATTAAAAGTGGTCGGCAGTAATTGTATTATGAACTTTATAAAACCAGACATTTATCGGGTAACTAAACCCATTCAGAGAACTCGTGTAAGCTATTTCTGCAGCCTATGTAATAGTTTTAGTTTTTAACTTGGTGGAGAGGTAGTAACGCACATGTTTAGATGTCATGTGTGCTCACTATACTGTATAGTTAATAAAACATTATTAACTATGCAGTATAACTTAAAAAATATAAAAATATTACGTAAAGTAACAATTTATAACCTTGAGTTTTAAAGGAGTGCCAAGTTTTTTTCCGCCAATGACCGCGTTTTTAATCTTTTTTACATAAAGATAAAACTTTTTCAAGTATAATATTATTTACCTAAGGTTTACCAACAATCTTTAAGTTTGTCGACTACATTTAACATAATGTTATGTTCACGCCTCATCACATATAATTAGGCATTATTATTATGCAGGTACATTTAATTCGCATGTTATATTACACACACATTATTGTAGAGACACGTAATGCGGTAATGGTGATGGTCGTGACCCTAAGTTACCTGTTAAATAACAGAGTAAAAATTTATCGAATTGATTTGCTATTGAAGTATTTTTAAGTATTTTTTTATTGAACATGCATAATACATTAAAAATTTAAGTTTTTTTTTTAAATTACGCAACTAAACGTATGACGCTAAAACTAACTCGATTTCGTTTTTCAAAACTTTTTTATAATATACCCTACTGTTGATACAAACCATATAAAATGAATCTGCCGGAACTATCTTAAAGAAGCCATTCTAAAAAATGCCCATAAGCCTAATAGAACACGATTTAATACGAATGCGGAATTGCTTACAATAATAAAGTGAATAATTGATAATGAGTGTATAAAGCTAAAAGTATTTATTCACACAAGGTAGTGAAATAAAGAAAGTGTTCTCTACAGCCTATTAATGAGTTTAATACCAAAGATAATTGCATTGCTAGTTGTAAACGAGATCTTTTAGAGCTTTAAAGAACTCTATGTCCTCCACGGATTATTTATCAATGTCTAATTACGTTTGTTATATTTTAAATTATTTTCATTCCATACGAGCATGTAGGCGACCCAGCATTAAGTGGTCCCTACAACCCAAGGGTACCCACGCCATACGCCACTTCAAAGAGTTATAATCAACCGTTGCTTCTCATAAGGATCAAGATGGTCGCCTCAAAAAACGGTCGCAACTTGATATAAGACTTGCCTTAAAGCGGGTTATGACGGCGCCAACGGTACGCCCCGAGTGTATAATAGTATTAATTAAATCTATCCATTTTCTAGTATATAATATATACTATAATATAATATAAAAAAAATATAATAAAAACCAATTCCTACAAATACAGTAAGTATTGGTTTTTATACGAATGTTTTCATTAATTAAAATGACTGTACTAATTTCATTTTGCCCTTAGTCGTGTGTACATAATTTAGTTAAGAGATTTGTTGTAATGTAACACGTTAATGCCAATAAATAAATATATAAAATATACAAAATATAAATATGTACTAAAAATATAAAGCTGAAGAGATTGTTTGTTCGATTGTTTGATTGTTTGTTGTAACGCGCTAATCTCAGGAACTACTGGACCTATTTGAAAAATTCTTTTAGTGTAAGACAGTCCATTTATTGAGGAAGCCTATAAGCTATCAAGCGTTACGTTGCAATTCTTAACGCGGGTGAAACTGGGGGGAACAGCTATGATAAATATATATAAAATTTTAAATTTGACTTACAACTTTTTACGAGTATATCACATTTGGATGTTATAGTCTGTCTTATGGTGTCATTGTTCTCTCAACCCATTAACGTAACATCACGAATTCCATCAGCTAACCCATAGAACTACACGAATGCCCTCTTCATTACTGATAGAGCTCGTCTCCAATTAAAACGTTTAGCCACTTGAACTTGAAATCTATGCGTGCATCTTTACAAATTTAACTGCGACAACCATTAACTTATTGACGCAAACTAGACTTTATTTCTTAGTGCATAAGAATGCGAATGCGGGTAAATAATAAAATTGTCCGCAAATGTATCGCTGTAAGATGTCTTGAGCACGTTTTTTCGATGTGTTTTGAATCGGTATAAAAAGCAAAAGTCGCTTTAAGCGCCATCAGATCGGCTTCATCCATCTTCGAAGCCTGAGGATCCTTTTTGGTGCAAGATGTACTTGGTAACGTTTTGTGTGACAATGCTATTACGCAACTCCCAAAAGCTCAGATTGAATTTGAAAGTTCAAAGGCATTCTAGACTTTCTTAGAAGCCTATCTTTTGAAATTCGATTGTAAACATAAAATGGCAGATCCGGATGAATTGGGAATCTCGTCATATTTTATTACTTTGTTCTATTTTGAAGATCCTTAATGATGGGAAATTTTATTTAATGTCTGAAAAGTTATAAAGAAACTTCTCAAAAATAAACTTCTTTTATTATAGTTTAGAAAACTTTTTAAAATTGCATCTAATTTTGCTTTAATCGGTAAATCTTATCATGTTAATTTTAAAACCATTTCTTTTTCTTTTACAGGTCCTGGCGACCGCTTTGATAGCGGCATGCAGCGCTGATAAGCTAGACCGAACATATCTTCCACCGGCATCAGCCCACACAGCTGGAGGAACTCCAGGATCCCTACAAACACCCTTCAGATCCTCAAACCAAGGTCTTGGAGGCCTACCTAAAGGTGGTTATCGGAACGAATTTGACGGAGTTGTCGTTGATGCTGCAGCACCAGGAACCAGAGCATCAGGTCCAGACGCTACTGGATTAGGTGGTCCCAGGGTCACGTACGGATCGACTGACTCCAAAGTCGGTGAAGCCGCATTCACTGCAGATGGCG
>DWQK01002117.1:0-13847 GCA_018231225.1 Noctuana stator
GGTCTCGGGTTCGATCACCGGCGGGTCAGAAAATTAAATGATGAATTTAGATTTCTGTTCCCGGTCTGGGTGTTTGTGTAATTGTCTTTGTGTGTGGCCATGGTACCCACGACACAGGGAATCCTAGTGTGGGGTTGTGAGTGTGAAACGTTAATTTTTATCTGTGTTACACCTTTTGGATTTTGTTGATTCTTTTTTTTATTTGAAAACTGGTGCTATTACCGTCCTATTCGGTCCAGTTCTGACTTGGCCGTGAGAAAACCATGTAAGTCTTAAATTTGGATTTTGCATTAAGTATGTTCGTAACGCGAGTTCTAATTATTAAAATTCGAATAAATTTCCGTGCTATAGCCTATCCAAAAACATTTATTACACGTCAATACGTGTAATAAATGTTTTTGGATAGGTTATCCTTTTGTTTTATTAAAAAATATATAAAAAATATATAAAGATGCAAGATCTTTTGTATCTCACAACATGAAAGCCATAATGCAAAAAAGTATTGACAATATGTAAGATTTTTACGTCACTAATCAATAAATGTAGGTACATAATAATATGTTTTTATTAAAAATGTACCTATTGAAAATACAATTCATTCTGCAAAACAAAATATACTTGTAGTCGTATGAAGAATTGTCTTATGATTCGTTTCCTTCCGACTTGGCGGGAATCCTCGCCAATATGGCCGACAAGATGGCGTCCCACGGGGATATCTACGCTTTTGCTGTAATCTTGCAACTGCTGAAAAGGAAAATCACATTTGTTTTATCACAAGTTAACATTTGGAAGAGTGAAGTGTAATCAAGGTGAGCGGTGCCTAGTCAAGAGTTATTGAATACGAGTAAAGGGTCTTCTTAGGGTATCTTTTAAAATCATTTAAATAATGCTATTTTGAATTAACTTGATATTTTTGAGGTAAATAATTTTATGGTTTAATTATTTTAAATAATATAAATGTACGTTGTCCAGCAGTGGAGGTTGAAAAGGTGATGGATGGATCACCGACCAGCATTTGTTCAGTTTGTTGGACTGTCTTGTAGACCCTTATCATAGGTATTAGGAAAGAAAATCCGCCATCTTTTTATATATGACATTGGAATTAAGAAAATATATAGTTTTTAAATAATATAGAGTTAATTATGTAAATGATTATAAATCATTCTAACTAACCAAACTTCTAATTAATATTGCTCTCAATACCTCACATCCTCAACCATTTCATCGACAGCTCAGTTCCATCACTATAGTTAGACAGTTCTGATTACAATGAAGTGACGTGTAGATTGCAGAATCGTTCAATATTGGCTTTGTCTACGTGCCCCTCGCAAATTTACATTTAGGTACGTGCAATTGTTGCGGACAATTCGATCAATCGAGCTAAACTTGTAGGTATTGTGAACCATTTAATGGATTTAATGGTTAAATAGCAAAGATCTGTGTGAAATATAGAACAATATAATTATTATGTAATGTGGATTCAAAAAATTATGTATTGTAAAAGGATTCAAATTTCAGTGTATAATTAAGCTTTACGGAAAGTTACTGGGTCTGGTAAATAGGCCCGCGACTTGGTTTGCGTAAAATATTTACTTTGGGCCCATATTCTTCCTCAATAAATGGGCCCTATTGATCCGACGATTCCTGAGATGAGCGTTCAAGCAAATTTTCAACAACAAATGCACACTTATTAGCTACTCTTAAACGACCCAAAGCATCACTAGACAAGGCCAGTGCACATTGCCATAAATAGTAAGAGAAATAAATTTAGCATTAAATAAATAATAGAGACAGACATGACAAACTTAGGTAGATTATTGAAACTGAGTCATTAATACGAGTGTGTAGCTTTTTATTCCACTGAAAGAAGACTCAAATCCGATTATGCGTCGTCTAATGGCATAGAGAAGAATTACTAAGAAACTTTAGATGATATAATTCTTATTATATTGAAAAGTTCTAAGAACGCTCGTTATGAGAAATGGAATGCTTATATGTTGGAAAACATGCTCAATAGCGTTCCTATTTGCGATGGTAATATTATGAATAGATAAGAATAATTAATAAAATATTTAGGACTTTTTCAAAAAAGATTCTCCTTTTTTGAAGCCGAAATTGAGGTAACCTCCAACGGATTTTGATGATTCTTATTTTATTTGAAAGCTGTTGCTTCCCGTTTGGTCCCACTCCAATTTTGGTTCAGTTATGACATTGGCATCTATGACGAAACCATTTAAGATTTTAATTTGCATGAAGCATGTGCGCGGCAATTTCAATTCGGTTGTTGTCGTAACGTAACTGTCGGTTGAGTTACTCGTATAATTATCCCAGTAATCAATAAAGACGGTCGTCCTTATAGTATACGTGTATACCATTAAGTAGCTATCTACCATTAAGCAGTTATTTGTAAGAAAGCAGGAAGATTTTCCGAGAAGATGTGTTGCTACCGTATGTTACTGCGTCATAAATCATATCTCGTAGATACTCTCAACGGAAAATATTACGGCCCTTTTACTAAGCATTTATGTCAGCTGGATGTAGCCCAGTGAACTAGTTCAGAGCTTGGCGATACAATTATTATCCGAAAATAGACGTAATACATTTCTTTAAAAGAGAAATAATAAATTCAACTTGGGAATTGAATCCAATAATTGGAGAAAACCATATAAGTCTTAAATTTAAGTGTGGGCGCGATAACTTTACTGTCGGTTTATTTCGTAACACGAGTTATAATTTACTAACTGTGCCACGCGGTTTCATCCGCGTTAAGAATTGTAGCGTAATGCTTGATAGCCTATAACCTTCCTCATGAATGTAGCTATCATATAGAAAAAGAATTTTTAAAATCGATCTAGTAGTTTCGGAGCCTATTCAATACAAACAAACAAACAATCAAATCTTTCCTCTTTATAATATTAGTACAGATAACATTTTTGAACACTAATTCTTAAACAAAGCATAGCGACTACGCTTTGATGAAACATCACCGGAATATTGTAGTTGCCAAACTCAAAGGACTATTTCAGCGCGTTTTTAGGAAAGTTGACGTTAAAAGGGTTCATTTCGCAGCTTGCACCTATGCGGTAGCAAGACTTTGTGAAGCGAGCTAATTGTCTATAGCAGCTAATGAAACTTGAGGAACTTTGTTCTTCTCAAAGTTCCGTTGATAACTAGCATCGCCAGACATACTCGAAGTATTATGAGTGCGTTTATGTGGAAGATCAAGTATAGAAATCAATTAAGAACAAATTGAAAACTTGCAGTGTATAGAATTATTTATTGTAAATGGATAACAATGACCGGGATTAATGCCTAATGGTATTTTTCACCAGGCAACACTTAGTAGTAAAATTCGGGTTAGGTATCAATTCCTCATAAAGTCCTCATAAAAATATGTAAATAATAAAACAAGCAGATTTTGTATAAAATTCGCAGGAAAAGTATTTGGGAATATTTTGACATCATATACTATATCGTCATATATCATCAATGTTATTGAGAAGTTATAGCCTTGATACCCATATGGAGTGAAATCTGTATTTCGGTATATTGATAGCATACATGTTTCACTTTTTATAAACCTCCCATCACACTTATCTATACGAGTGCGTATATATTTGTGGTTCGATTAGGGTCGACAAGCCTTCGCCCCTGTCGCCTTACATGATGGATGGGGCCCACATCAGATTTAGGATAGTTTTTTATGCATATTATACTTTTCTACATACGAGAAGCGAGGCACTAGGTCACAGTTAATGTCATTTCCAGAGACTTATTTAGTACAGATTGAGTTTTAATGACTTCCACACCACATATTTGCAGTGAAAAGTATAGTTTTTCTGGTGACACCTATTATAAGTAGATTACCTATAACCATTTATTTCTGTCGGTGAAAACTCACAGGGCCTTATTATAGAATGGAACAGAATAGCTTTATTGTGGTATCAAAACTGCAACACACATACATTAAATTCTTCACTATCCTCTTCTGTTTTTTGAATGATCTGCCGCTTTCTGTAAATAAGCTTTATATTGCCGGTTTAGGCGAGCCAGCCTAAACCCGGCAATGGAGTGAAAATCGGAGTAACCCCTCACCTGGGGTCTTTCCTTTTTCCAACGTCTCCTCTACACTGATTTCCTATAGTTAAAAAGTGGCTCTGGGATCTGCATCCCAGGGAGTTTTGGTACTTATAATCCATATAGCCATTTTACCCATAAAGTAAAAATATGCGTTATTCTAAGTTTCATTTCAAGTAAAACAGAAATGAAAAATATATCATTACATTTTTAAATAAATCTTGTCCAGTAAAACTTAAATTTAAAAGTGCTAATTTTGTGGGGCACCAAATGAATGGCCGTGGGGCTACGTTGGCAACTAATTTGTAAAACTCATAAAACATTTAGCGGACCTCATAAAATACCGTTTTAGAGACTAACAAAAATATTTAAAACGTACTTTAACGAAGAACAAATGGAAATACGTAATTTAATTTTTAATAAACAATATTATACAAAAACTAAACCATATCGTGTTAATTGTTTTTGATTCTTAAATTTAAGTTACTACTCGTATAAATGTGTAAACCAATATTAACATTACTTTATTTTATCTTATATTTTCCACAATAATAATATTATAGGCATTTAAATAAATAGTAACGTAAGGAGGTGAATATAATAAAGGCGTGAAACACAGTTGCTTTGTTACATATTTTGTTGAATAATTATTGTATTTGTATCGGTGTATTCCCGTTTTCACTTGTGAGTGAGGCGACCGACCTGAGCCATTTTTTCTGACTCATATTTGTTATTTCCGTTAGGTACATGTTGCATTCATACCTTTACTTAAATATGTGACCCGCATAAATAATTATGGACATTTCAAGGCTCTTTACCGCTCTTAATGATTAGTACCGCTCAAGGTGTGGATAAACACATAAAATACGTTATAAATTAATTTGAGTACCCATCAAATCCCTAACGATGTTGACATGCGATTTGCTGGCGTATGTGCTCATCGTATGTGATTAGCTGTAATTAGTCTCACCAAATATGTACGTTTAGGAAAGCGCCGAAGTTTTTCAATAATTAATTTCCTTTGTTTCCTTTGCCAAGCAAGTGTACCTAATTACAATACTGATTTGTTTAACCAAATACGACGGTTGATTTAACTAAATCTTAGCAATAAGATTATATCTAATCTTAATAATATATAATTACGAATAGATAATATGATCAACATCCAAAGTAGTAAGTTCATTCTTAGTATTATAAGGGCTTGCTTGTTATTCTTATGTTCTATTCTTCTAATATTATTATATTGTACTATGTAATTAATAAAATAACTCAAATAATTTAATGAATTTATCTTTATATAAAATAATTCTTCAAATATAGCACAATCTAATAGGAATGGTAAAATTACAACTATGAACAAAACACTACATAATGATAACACTTATTAATGATTTTAATGAGTTCACATACACGCCGTCATGCGCATATTACGTGGTTAATAGAACGCTTTTTAATAATCATGACATGTGTTATCAGCAGCCTATAATTTTGGTTACGTATATTATCGCATGAAACCGGGATTTCGGTACCTACGCAAATTAACTACTTCGTGCAAATTTGCATACGTATGAACATTTTAGCAGGTTATTAAATACGCCGTTGGTTGAGTAAACATCGTAAATCATACAAAAGTAGGAGCTTTGCAAATAGAATTTACCTTTATAATTTCCCCCCTAGTTATTGTTTGTTAGCATATTCTGTGATAACGCCCCCACTTTGTTCTCTCTTTTGTTTTCAAATAAATCTGATACACAATATACAGCAAAAACAATAACGGTTAGAATTATTTCTAAATATAATACCTTTATCTGTTTTACTAAGCAATAAAGTATTATTATTATGAATAAGTATTACTTATGTTTTAGATGTATGTAAAAAAATCCCAAAGCCAAAACATAATATATTAGGTAGAAGTACTACTAATTCTTGAATAAAAAAGAAACACAAAGAGAAAGTGAACCTCATATCAAGGACTACAATAAAAGAAAATGTTATTGGCATAGTCCTGACGATAAAAGGTCTCGATCTTTTGTTACTTGAACCAAATTAAGCGAACAAATGTGCACAAGTGTCCATCGAGCCGAACATTGTGATATCGACTGCTTTTAGCCGAATGAAAGTTACATTGGTACACTGTCACAAGAGTGAACATATTAAATATTTGCTAATGCTGCTTCGTTTGTTGTAAAAAAGTCACGCAAAACTACTTCGACACGTTCGTGGGTTGGAACTTCCCATACCTTTAGGGAACTTTATGGAGAACTCTCAGGCATGCTTCGTAGTGTCGGTCAACGGTGTGGTGGTGATACCGCCCTAGATTGCTCAAATAGTAAGTAAAAGTAAGTACTAAATGGTTAAAACTGTTCCAACAGCACTCAAAATGTTTAAAAATTAAACCATTATGTCCATGATTCTGCAATAAAAAAAATACATTAAAATGTTCAGGCATTTCATGGTGTTATTAAAAGTTTGAATAGTCACGATTGAATGGGTCTTCGTCTATTCAACCAGTACGGAAGAAGGTCGCTGTAGGTCTATAGAGAACGTATTTTGTGTAGTAATCAGCCTAATGCACCAAACTGTGTTGACATCTTTGCTACGAGTAACACTAATACAATTTTGAGGTATTTTTCAGATAGAAATTGACATGAAATCGATTTAATAATATATACTTTGGCTTTGACTAGTAAAATAAATAAAAATATTTACAATATTAGGTATTTAAAACAACTATGTCAATAGGAATAAATGTTAACATATAAACACCTATTTGTAATTATTTCAAAAACAAAATATGTCACTATAATCAGAATTATTCAAATGAAATTTAATAATATAGTTTTTAATTTTAATGAATCGTTTGAGTTAAATGATACTGTGAAACATGTCATGCATCTATTGAAGTTATTGAATAGACGGGGCTGAATGGAACCCCATCTACTCTGTGAGGGAGGATGAAGGTCCGTAAGCCCCAGAGGACGCACGTTGTGGCCGTAATCAGCTAATGGACAAACCCTGACCCCCAACCCACATAACTGACGTTTTGACACGCTTAAATTATTATTTGTGTTTTAATATGGACATTGTTGGATTGCTTTGTCACTCTCAAAAGGTTAAAGTGAGATGAAGAATAAAATATTTATTAATTTAATACTTATAATGCACAGCAAATTAAGTAATATTGGTTTTAATTTGTAACAAAATCAATATTGGAAAGATAGTAGTCCATCGGTAATGCTACGCAGCTACGATGCTACGGAGCTACGTCGTAGTTAGTATATCTCGGCAATGCAGGTGGGTTGGTCCCGCCATGCCGGTACAAACGAGGTGGTTGACGCGATAAGAGCGTTCGCGTAAGTGCCGCCATTGTTGTTTCGAACAATAACCCCACGTTGGCAGTATTATCTGTAACGTGCCGGTCGGAACGCCTAATGGACGGCCCCCTTAACATCATTCGTAATTGTTTTAATTTTCTTTAAGCAGCGCCGAGTGCGTGCACCGTGATCCCCTTACCTCAAAATTTTTTCAAATGGTTTCTTTTAAGATTCAAAGGGCCTAGTTAATAGCTTTAGTAACTGGATTACTGGTGTTCTTAACCATTGCGTTGAGATAAGTATCGCATAATGGTACAAAGGCTCCTAATGAAAAAATTTTGGAAATAAACGTTGATACCGCTTGCGTTTAAGTTGAAAAATTACATAGTATAAAAGTACATGCCATAGATTTAGAAATTTGACTTTGTATACAATATTTGTAGTATTTGTAATAGATGTCATGAAACCAGAATAACATTAAATAGTACAGTACCTACATACAGCACTTTTATGACCATAAAAATATAAAAGTCGGCATATTGTTAGTATTAATAGTACAATCGAATAAAAACGTTATTCCATATCTTACTACTAACAACTTTTATTTACATTTAAAAAATTGTTTAGCATTTGACAAAAAAGTTTGATTACAACGGACAGGACCATTATTTATATGTTAATAACTTACGATTAACATTACAGGTTATACATATATACCTATTCCAAAATATAAATACACATCAAATACAAATCCGGTCACTGCCGTTATGTAGTAAGACCAGACATTATTTTTGTATATATAGATACGCTGTGAAAAGACTGTTATCGTGTGACTTTTGAATAAAAAGATAACAAGACCGTAAAAATTGGAATAAGAAACAGTTTTGTGACGATAGTATCTGGGTTATTCCCTGTTCAAGGTCCCAGAAGACGTAATGGGTAACCGAAAGGCGTATATACTTTTCCGTTTTCAATTCCAACTGCCTCTCGCGATATTCGATAACAGCTAGGCCATTTGCATTAAAAAATTAAAAGTCGAAAGGCACTCGACTGAACAGCACTACACGGTATTAAAAAACTCGACTTTCTCTACGGTGACCTATTATACGAATTGGCAGTTTCGCGTGGGTTTTAGTACCTGTATTGGTAATTTATTTTCTTTTGACACGATTTTTAATAATTTCATAATTAAGTGCACATTATATGTACATATATGTATGAGTAGAAATAGTCAGTTAAAATAATAAATAAGCTTTAAGCCGATTTCTAAAGAATCTAGAGTTAGAGAAAGTTAAAGCTTAACAATTGATTGTCCCGTTAACCATACCAGCCTTCAGTTGCCTTCAGTTGCTAACGCTCATTCATTTAACTTCCCCTTATTTTAGGGGAATATGAGATGCTAGCAACTTCATCACATATCTACAGTTCTGCTACTTTGTGAGCTCGCAGTTCAATAAAAAGCAATCGTGCTATCATAGTTGCTTAAATATCGGAAGCGGCCCGCTTTGGCGATCTTAATGGTGAAAAGGCGCTGCATCGACCTTCAGAATTATATAGTTTTTGACGTGCTATCAAATACAGATACTTGACTATCATCGAGTTTAAGACCCATTAACGTTTTGGCAGCTCTGACCACACCACTGTACACTATAACAGCTTAAGTGCATGCCACTTCACTATATGTTAACACTAAACATTTAACATTACAAAACAAATATTGCCTACACTTAACATCATAGAGCAGGATATTGATAAATGTAGCTGTAATTTCAATTGTCAACAGCTGTTTACCTGATTAGTTGTATTTACAGACACATTATCAATATCAACATTAAAATGGTCATGTCCATTAATACTTAAGAATATAATAATGCCATGTAAAGCTGTTACTATTAATATAATGAACCAAAATACGATCAACGGATAAGAAGAACGGATTACGTACATTAATAGCGGAAGGTTCCTTACGATTACACTACGTCGCTTTTAAAATTAAATTACTTGAACTACCTTTGGAAATTTGCAGTTCACTGTAATAGTGTAAGGAAATTAACATAATTATACGTTTACTAAAGTTAGGAGATGTGCAGGTCCCAAATTAGGCAGCTAAGACAAATTGGAGTGGAGCCTAGACACGCCCTAATTGTCTGAAATGAGGCATAGTTGGAATATTTCAATAGACAGGGCATTTTGTTCCGAAACAATAATTAAGGCATCCGAAATAACTTAGTCTTTCCGTCCAAAATGTTTCGTTTAAGAAGAAGGAAACATTTTGTATATAGGATTATAATTTTTTTTCAGATAGATATTTGTAGGTATTTTAATTTCTTTATACAAAAATTGTATTTGTACGTAGACGCGTAACTTAATAATATTTATTAGCAACTACCTGTGCCCTGCGGTTTCACCCGCGTTAATAATTGTAACGGAATGCTTCATAGCCTATAACCTTCCTCATGAATGTAGTTTTATGAAATCCGTTTTTTCAAATCCGACTCGTAGTTCCAGAGATTAGCGCGTTCAAACAAACAAACTCTTCAGCTTTATATATTAGTATAGATTTAAAGGTTTTTGGCTTTTAAAGATGTAGTAATAATAAACAAAATAAAATCAGTAGATAATGCTCGCCTGTAGTAATGTATTAATACTCGCCTTTAACAGCCGATTCCATGAATAAACTTATTAAATAACTAAACTATTCCACAAAGACAAACCAAACTCCAGCAGTGTTTTGATAGACTGAGTAATATAATTATACATAATATTATTATATTGAACAAATACGTTACAGATGGAATCCTTCGTCTAGTTTACCAAAGCGTAACTTTGAAACTCAGGTTCAAGTAATAATATTGCAGGTAGATATAAGATAAAGTAAAGTGAATGAAGCAAAGAGGCACTTAGCGTAATAAGAAAGCGTTTAGCCGATGCTCAAAATCCAATTTAGCCCCTACATGCCTGCACTTTGTCATTTCAGTCGATTTTATTATCATGTGTAAAAGTTTTAAAAGAAGGTACAAAACAAAATCACCTTAGAAGTAACCTTATAAAAATATTTAAGTAATACAGCATATTGTCGAGAGAAGGTTTAGATTACGCAAAAAAAAATATTAAAATAAAAATAATGTGCATTGCCGCATAACAGTGACTACATGATCCCAAAATCAAGACTGATTAATATCTTTAAAATAGATGGAAATTGATGACGCTAATTTATTCATTTATTTATAATAATTTATTCTTTACTCAGATAACATTTTTTAACGGTGTAACATTAGTCGTTGTTTAATAATTTCTAATTGTTCAAGCACAACAAGTCTAAAATATTTCCCACACGTAATAGTATGATGATTGGTATTCATTTTATATTTCCAAACTACCTATCTCTTACCTCCTACCAATATTCACAAATATTCTTCCTAGTGCTTTCCCTAACGGTACGTCCGAGCGTATGTAATTATAACCAAAATCAGCTTCTGTACCTTTTTATTTCTTGACATTAGTAAGCCACAAGTGGATTCCATAAATTGTCTCAATACAGCCGTACCCCAAATGGAATATCGAAACAAGCGGGGCTCATAAAACGTTTCATCATAAAATATTTTTGTCTTAAACCCAACTTTCTATTAACAAAGGAGAACAAGTAAAATTTTGTTCGACATGGATATATACTAGGAGTTCATAAGGAGGTGGAAGAAAAACGAGCGCCATTACTCATGGCCATGTGCCTCGAGCACATTCTTTACTTCTGTTACTTACTTTGTTGTATGTACCTAACTACTTTACATTCGCGACGAGGTCACACTTTTACTGATGGCACTTGTTGTTTGCGGAGGTAATAGGATGTCATATTTCTTACTCACCCGAAAACCCCCATGTCAGCCAAAGTTTTGCCGAAAAAAAAGTTTGTTAAAGTTTTGCCAAAAATCTACGTTTAGATACCAAAAAGCCTTTTATTTTTATTTATTAAAATTATTTTATACAAACCCTTTATACCTAGCTTTTCCATCCAAATTACAATACTTCGTCTTATTAATATATCTTAAATAGCAATGGGTAGATCACATCACAGGACCGACAAACGATGGAAGGACAGAGGACCTTATGGAAATAGCGGTTCACGACCTATGAACAGAAGTGGACTTCCAAAGGATGATGATTAGATAGAATGAATTTATACATCTTTTAAACATGCACACCATTCTTATTCATAGCAATCTTCGAAATAGACTAGCATTGTTAAGATTCAAAATTTTAGAAGGAACCACTTACAAACAGCCATTTAGAGACGTTCCACGTTCTCAAAGTACCCGAACGGAGCATAAGGACATAAGGAACACATTAGTACCATGTGCAGTATATGAGAACTGTGGGCTCGCATGGCTGTTTCATAAAATATTTCTAAACCAAATCACGGACAAAGTAAGCGATACGGTTCTAGCGGGAACTCTATGAATAAAATTATCATTTTGCAGAATTGATTCTGGAGAACAGTAAAATGCTCGTATTATAGTTGCTTTGGGTCGCTACCTTTGTAGGTATTATTCGAGCCCAAAAATGTGTAAATGATTAGGATTTGTAAATTTAACCCGAATAATGTCGTGGGATCGTTTAATTAAAAGTGAAACAAGGGTGGCATTTAAATTGAATGTCGTTCTTAAATTATATTTCAATTATAAAATAGCTTTATTTGAACAGTTATATAAATATAAGTTCTGTGATAAAATAAGATATAAAGATACACGACCTGATAGCTTTTAATAGATATCCCTTTTGATAGTTTTTATAGGAATTGTAACTTTCAAATTTCCTATTGCATTATTATCTATTATTAGCTTAGATTTAGCTTCTAGCCTTCACTAATCCTACGCAAAGTTGTAAACGGATACGTTGCCAGGCCGCAAAGCTAACACAATGCCAGCTATTCAAGTAATCACTGGCATTACCCTTTATAGCAAGCTTGCTTGCTTCAATACAATAATGGCAGAGATGGGTGGCAAAGATCTATCTACAGATCTAAAGAGATCTTTAGATAGATCGTATTATAGACAGGTACATTACCTGTCTATAATACGAATATATATATATATATATGAACCAATCAAAAGAAATTAGAAGCTTTTTCCGACAGCGAAGTCTACTTTATGAAGATGTCATGTAGTAAATAACAGTTTTAATAACATAAGATAAAAATTTTATACTTTTTTTATTTTCTTTTTGAGGGTTTTTAAATCAACTTTTCCAAACCAAAACCAAAGAAAAATTATATTATTAGATTTGTAAAATTCTTGCACAATTTCCTTATTCTTCTCGCACGTGCCATACTAACGACATACTCGTACCTATGAAGCTAGAAAAACTAAAGTCGTTCCGGAATCCCGAAACCGTTAACAAAAGCTCAGTGTGGAATATACTATAAAAATAATAATAGAGCCTGTCTAGCGAGCAAATAGCATTTTCAATTTCAGCGAATCCGCTCCGGTTTGATTGACAAACAGAAGGATTGACTGCGAATTCGACTAACGCTGGCTCGAGAATTGCCGCCATATTTCAATGTCGAGCCAATAACTTCCTTACGTTATACGACGACGACGTTCAAATCCATCAGATGTGTACTTTTCGTACAAATTTCAACAGTAGTTAAACTTGTGGGTGTCTATTCTCATGACAAAATTCATGTTTACAAAAGACGGCACTTTCAGGTTGTGGTCACGATTTCAAATAGAACTTGTTGGTTGGTTTCTAAATAACAGTTTGCCTATAAAGGTATTGCTGCCCTTATAACCCACCATAAAGCATTTGTTGTGGCAAGTTCTTGTATTTCGGTATGAGAGGCAGAATGCCGGAGATACGTTACTTGAAGTGATCAGTTCATTCCACATGAGTAACAAAGGCAGATAGGATTTATGCTATACTTGAGATTAGAGGTTGGTGCCCATGGTACTTATAATGATAATTACCATTCAGATTTTTGCACTAACAACTGAACTAAGGTTTACGTACATTACGATGAACGGATATATAAACCTACCAGAGTAATGTTCTGTTTTCTAACTAAAATGTTTTCTAATTAATGCAGTGATTTTACTTAAGTAAGCATTGCATTGGTTAGAATAGTCAATGAATGAAGCCGCAGTTTGAGGCAATAACATTTTCAATTTCCTCGTATCCACTACGGGTTTAATAGACAAACAGTAGGATCGACTATGAATTTGGCATTGATTTATGGGATATATATAATTTAGTATATTTAAAATTGTATATACATTATCAACCCTTGAAGTCAAAACAGAACAAAGTTCCGTTTGTAAGAGTATTTTTCTGTTTGTAGTTTTGTTACGAATATTGTGACACGAGAGTTTTATATATTACTAGTTGACTTCATGGTTCGATGGATGTCTTGATGTAAGGCTGCACTGCATATATTCCCTAAATTTGTCGTATACTTTAACCTCA
>DWQK01002118.1:0-13841 GCA_018231225.1 Noctuana stator
CGGGTCTCTCCCCACAACCGGGGAAGGCCTGGAGCATACTCCACCACGCTGCTCCAATGCGGATTGGTGGAGATATAAGACATACATAGTTGAATAATATCTTGTTTATACAAAAGACGTAATTCCAATACTGTTTTGACGTTTATTTTCGTTTATTAATCTAGCATAATCGTAGCAACGTGTCTACGTGAACGCCTACGTAAATGCACGTTTGGTACAAACATGTTTATCGACTTCTGACCCGAACACACGTATGCACCGTGAAATAAGGAAAATTGAGTGCATTCATGTATTGAAATGATAGCATACTTATTATTAGGTAATTAGGTCATATTTTTATAATTGTACTCATTAACTAAAAAGTTACCTAGATAATTTAGCTCACACTCCAAAGCTTCACTCTAGGATTTTCTGTATCGCGTATACCAAGCACACGCAAAGACACAAACAGACCACGAACTGGAATCTCAACTCGTAATTTTAAGTTTCTGCCCCGCTAGGAATCATGTAGGTACAGATATATGCAGGCCAAGAGTTCAATGGATGCGATAACATACAATTTACTACATTAGTCAACTACTCTCACGGATTTCCAATAAACGGTACCGTTTGGTCATTTAATGCAAAACATGCTCGTAGTTTTACTGATAACCTACATAATGAAACTATAAAACTCATTACATGAACTCTAACTTAAATATAAATCTTGACATAACTTTTGCATTACAGTGATTGGATTGATTCTTTCATATTAATAATTGCAACCCATTCTATATTTCTGGAAACAATTTTTACGCTACGCGTACGATATTTAAATGTATAAAAAGAGGAAAACCGTAACAGATACCTGTGACCAATTCACTATTATAGTTTTTGATATTTTTGTCCCTCAGAGCCGTCCGACGCATTACCAAGGCACAAAAGTTTTGCTTCCGTCCGGCTGTAGGTACCCACTAAGCTTCCAATATACTCCTACCTATTCTTTACAACAATATAGCGAAACCTTGTCTACAATCTTAAGGCGCTCTGCACTTGGAAGTGTCCATCGAGAGCAGCGCTCATATCAGTGGAGGCGCTTCAACACCGCGCGCCCATAAAACTTATCGCGTTTTGTTCTTACCTCTCTGATACATATAGACCACCTCAAGATACATGCATCATAACACTTACCACACGGTAATAAAGTTCAAAATCCGCTGATGAACTGCTAAGGAAAGGTTGGCGACGAAATACCGAGGACAGCTGAGATGATCTAAATAGGTGGGTTCAGTTTTATGAAGGTATTTGATCGCGAAATTTCCTCGGGCTCGAGCCTGACGCGGCCGTAGGGACTGCTGGTTAGGCTTTTATAGGTACTTCCACATGCGCGAAGGTAAGGCTTGTACTCGTAAATACAAAAAAATACTCGGCACACACATTAATATAAACCTTTTTAACAGTGTAACCGTGAAAGTAAATAACAACTTACCGTTTAGGAGAAATTTGTAAAAATATTTATTTTTTGGACCTTCTTTAGGACCTTCGATTTACTTAGATGTATATTTTGTACTTTAACCAAAATTTGTACATAAATATGAAATCTACAAACCAGCGAGATTTCTTGATTGTCATCAAACGATTAGTTAAATTAATTTGCCTATAGAACTAGTATTTTTTAGTATAATAGAAGACGTTCTTTAACCTAGTAAAAATAACTTAATCGAAACTCCTTTACATGGAGATTAAGAAAGCTAACACAATAAATCCACTGAACCACTTCATGACAAAATCAAAAATACAAACACGCGAGCTTTCTTCACCAGTTACCGTTTAAAATTTATCAGTGCAATAAATCAGATGACAGTGGGTGTACATTGACCCTCGGTTCTTGCAAGGACGAGATAAATGTGCGGCGAGGGTGGCACTGGTGGCAGGCACAGGTGCACCTTGTATCACATATTGTAATGTCTATCATGCACATTGTAGAGAAGCTAATCCTCTACAGAATTTACAACTTTTCATACATATTGATAGAGTTCATCGAATTCGAGTTGCACAAAGATACACATTAGGTACTTTTGTAAAAATTTTAAATCTATTGGATTAAAAACTGATTATAGTCTGATTTAAGATATGTAGATATATAATTTAATAATTTAAATTGGTAAATTAGATATCTACATAGATATAGATTTCCGATTCATAATTTTTCAAATCCTAAATTATTAGCAAACGAGCATGAAGGCTACTTAATAGTAAGTGGGTACTGCAACCCATGGATATTCATGTCTAACCTCAATTAGGATAGAAGTTATACGTGTAGGTGTACTTTGCTACTCATGGGCATTAATATGAAATATAATAATATTGATTAAAATATCTCATATCCACCATTATAGGTGCTGTAATACAAGTAACTACATTAAATAGTTTGAATAATTTCTGTAATAAATTACTGAGAAGCACGTGTTCTTGCAAGATAAGATAAATGTACAAGGGGTGGACGCAGGTGCGAATGCGGGCCGCGGCACGTGACCACACTGATACACACTCTACCAAACTCATATATAGAGTATACATCATTCTTGTACACTTAGTGTATGCCTTTTCACTTTTGCGAAACAGCTAATATCAAGCAGCCAACTTTAGGGCGGAACGAGATCTGTTGGGTCTGCTACTTCAGTACATTAAATTATTAACTGCCTGATATAAAGAGTCAAATATTTAAAACAGGGGTGCACGCAAAAATACCTTAAAACAAGCAAACCTGCCATTGCTTGTTTGCAATATTCCAAAACATATAAACTTTACGGAGTTACGTTTTATATTCAACCTCCAGATAATTTTCGGGGGAATGAATGAAGCTATAAAATGGGATGATGGTGAAGTAAAGCAAGTTATAAGTAATTTCCTTCACTTCACTCTATGAGAACAGTTATAACTTTAGTTCTTTAGACAAATAGGTTGATTCGGATGTCAGATTTAATGCCTTTTTGAACAATTATTGTTATTATAAATGTTATGACCAAAGTATTTCCATTTTGCTATTGTTTGTAGAATATTGCCTCCTTATATAAATGTCTCGTAAATATCTAAAATACAATGCATAAAATGAAATCACAACAAAAGTGTCATGTTCGTAAACGGAGATAAATTTTATTTACACTTGTAGCTACATGCTTAGGAGGCGCGAGGTCAGGGCCCCGCGGGAGTCACGCGACAACTTCGCCACGCTAATTGTTGTTCGCAATTTGTTCCAAGCCGCACTCCACCGCGGCAAGGTGATATTTAACGTGCCCACATTTGAATGTAAATGCGCAAACTTCTCCCGACCGAGTTTTGACGGCTACCTACGCACGTAATTTTCGTTTGTCCGAGTTATAAATTTCCCCCGAACCGACATCCCATTTAAATTTTAATCACCCACTTCCTTGCACGGAAATTAGAATCACAATCAGCGGAGCTTCTCGACTGATTAATACCTACGAGTGGACGCGTGTAGTTCCGTTCGCAGGCGGAGGTAGGGCCCTTAATGGCCATTGAAATTGAACAGAATCGTGAGTGGACAAATTGGAGCGGACCGGGTCAAGATAAGGGCGCCACCGAAGGAAAGGGAAATGTCCATAAACAACAGGCGACTCGGTCCCAATTAATAAAGCAGCCAACACTGAAGTAGCGCAATTAATTCTGTGCCTTCGGAGATTTTAATAGTTCACATAAATCAGAGCGAGTGGCCGGTGGGTTAATCGGCGTTTAATATGCCGGACCGGCCTATCGCGCACCGAACTATCTCCTAACAAATATATTGCTCGCCACCGACAGATAGAGCACGATACGTGATTCGGAAATATCCTATTTGCTCGGATTTTTCTTATATTACCTACCCTTTTTACTTTCTATAAATGTTGGCGCCCAACATGGTTCCGTGTTCATAGCTTTGAACAAAAAATAAATCGAAATCATAACGGTTATGCTATTTTATCTGTAACGTTATTCTTAGAAACAATAAATTAAGTCTTAAATAATTGTATCGTATATTCTAAGTTAAACAGAAACGATTTGGAAGTAGGTACCCCAGCTGCAAGGTTATTCAATTATATTTAGAACACGGCCGAGTGTGCCCAAATTCAATTGAAGCTAGACTTCAGTTCGCGTTAAGTGGTTATATCCCCTTTAACAGTGGACAGGGGCCAGGGGTGCTAAACACAAGGTGCAAGGCGGGGAGGGGTGCGACACCTCGGGATATTGAATTTGCGGTGGTGGCGACTCTCAATTGTTATCTGGCACTGCAAGGTCGCCGCTGAATAGCCCCGCCAGGTACTATAGCCCTTTCTTTCACAGTAGGGTTGGTGACTGTTTCTCGTACAATATGATATTATAGTCCCATACAAATTTGGTGACGATGTGAAGGTCCGGAAAATCGTAAGTATGAAAAAGAAAATAAAGCAGATTTAAAAGTGACCAAATTTTTTAAAGGCAATAAGAATTTCACCGATCCGCTCGGCTCCGCTCGGCTCCGCTTGTAATGACAAGTTGGTAATGACCAAAATGGCCAAACGGCCGAGACGCCACTCCAAAGATGAAAAAAAATAGATATGGATCAGGACCAAAGTACTACTTCTGTGAAAAGAAAACTCGGACAAAAACTAGCTACCTTTTACTCGTATAAACCATCCTACGCCACCCATCATAGGTATCGTGGGTGGCGTAGGATGTGTAGTATTGTAGGAACACAATAATTTGTCTAGTAATTGACTCAATTGACATTTCATACTATAGGTATGTACTTATATTATAATAGTTACTGAAATGTTATGTGTGTACTATGAAATTCTTGAAATATACACAAGTATTTGTACTTATGGATCAAACATAAAATTTACAACTACGAAGTCTAAGGTAAATGTGATTAAACTTAGTAAGTATAAAAGTTGATAAGTCTGATCGATTATAATGTTTTATTTTATCCATTACAGCTTTTGCTTACTGGGAACCCTAGGACCGGCACACAGGGGCGGTCATTGGTCAATTTATTTCTTGCAGGCCGGGCCGCAGTTATCACGATTGAATTAAGCAACCCGGTCTGCACCCGCACCTCGCAACCTCCGTGATTTAGGGCCACCGGCCTTTGTGGACACCTCTTAGCGACACCGGAAGCCATTAACGAAAGATCGTTGAAAATTGCTCACTCTAAATATATGACAATCGACTGCACAATAGAATTTTATTGTGTTGTTTTAATACTTAGTGTTGTATGGTTGCATTTTGGATGCTTGATTTAGTTTAAGTACATACTCGTACATATTACTGATCTGCGAAATAAATTACTGTAGAAAGCGTTTTTCACTCTTGTAACTTGTATTTTGAGACCAAAATTGTTGCAGGCATGCATTCCAGGGAATAATTATTTTAATAGTAGGTGATAAGATGATGTAAACACAGTTCCTACAAAATAGTTCTTATGTTTTAGTTGCCGAAATTTGGATAGCGTAGACACGTTATCCTAGAGGATGCATGCTCGTTTAATAGGTAGGCACTCTTTTTCGATGAAAAAAAAAGTGTACATTTCATATATGCAGAACTTATTCAAGCACAAGACTTAAACAAACTCAGAACTCAAACATGTCATGTCCATTAAGAAATCATAGGTCTACAGTCGGCACTATATTTGAAACGTTTGAAACATTCATAGCTGATTCTCTAATAAACTCCCCACAGAGATTTCGAGATCCCAAATCGCTCGCAAAAAGGGTATTTGGAATTTTAATCGTGGGAATGTGCGCCTGCCACTGAACTCGTTCGCTAGCGGTTTATTTAAGGTTAATTTCGATGAATTGATTCAACGACCGACGGTCAGTTTTAGTTTGCGATGTTCCCCAATGAGGTCGGAGTTTACTGAAGTCGAAACGATCTGTTCGTTTTGTCGGTTTTCAATTGATTTGCTAATAGCGGTAGCCGTGTTAGGATGTTATTATAATGAAATTCCAGTGAGCGCAAATTAGAATCAACTAATAAGCATTGGTAATTAGATCTCTTCTCTTTTTGTTACAAGAAATGGAAGAAAATGTATTAGTAATAGTTTGATGCTTACTATTTAGAACATGATTCAATGAAGAAAGTAAAGGTATACATGAACAACCGTAGTATTCAAAAAATCGGTTTTTACGTTTTTGATATAAGATTAACTGAAATTTGGTAATGATTTTTATGACTAATTGCGTACAAGTTTGCATGATTCAAATAGGACTGAAAAATGTTGCGATATCCTCGCGTAGCGCGTAGCAGATAATCGTAGCTACGAGTTTATCTACGAGTCTATGGTTGGCGCTACGGAAGGCTCTTAATTGCGTTATGGCCGTCGATGAAAGGTGCTCTAACTTCGCTGGAAACTTTCCACTTAACTTTACAAGTTCGTTTGACCCTCGTCGCAGCCATTAAGAAAATTCATTTCATTGTTTATGTTATAACACTTGTAATTGCTGTTAGTATCGCTAAGTGTTATGAGAGGTAGGAGATAAACTGGAGCCATTCAGAAAGTTAATAGTTTTGTAAGATGTAGTTAAGGATTACTGCTTTACGGAAAACTAGCTAAATGTAACATTGAGTAAAATTCTCTAATATTTATAATGGTTTTTCGAAATCATAAATATGCCCCATTAGGATTTCTTTTTGTTATGATAATTGACCGGGACAAAAGAGCCGGTGGAAAAAACTTTTGGAACTCCTTTAAAGTCTAGTATGTACTTTCATTATTATGCAAAATATATAAAGATTAGCATTATTCCAATTATACTACAACCACACAACCACACAATGTAAATTTTATATAGATGTGACATAAATTTAATGATACAATTAGTTTTGGTGCCTTGATTGATTGCTTCTTTCTTTTAAAAAGTCGTGAGTGTGAGTTATAACTATGTAGAATAGTAGAAATAATTCATAATTTATTGCAACAACCAGGAACCTCGGCATTTGCATACAATATCAATAGAACAGAGATGATAAAAGTGAAGCATCCAATCCGGCCCACGTCGATGGCAGCGTTACATCAAATTATTCCATTCCATTTTAGACGAAATGTATACAGAGCAAACATGAAAAGAGAACAAAATTAAGCATTAGAGCGGGACGCAAAGCACGAGCGGCAGCGACCGCAGACACTCATCCCCGGAAGTCGTAGGACATAGAATTTAAATAATATTTTAAATAAAAAAAAAATATTTGCTGTTCATATATATTATGCTATTACAGGCTGTTAAACGCAACGGACGGATATCTCTCAATATCATAAGAAATGCTATAGTAAATAAATAGCTTAGGTACCCCGCTTCTCAAATGTAGATAGATATAGTAGATTAGATAATTAATATTCCATATATTACGAGTAAGTTATATCTTATAATGTTGATGAATATAATGTACTAAAATTAACTACATGAACACAAATAGGTATATATTTGACGATATGACAAGATAAGATATAGTCATTGAGTTTTAATAGCTATACTCTTATCAGCAATAATAGCAAACATGTTTACTTGTTATCACATACGCATTATACTCGCGTCGCTATTAATTAATATATTAATGTGCGGCTTGACGTTCGCACGGATGGATCATTGATACTCGCTTGAATCTTACTCACAATTAATGAGTCGACCAACCCACACTAGGCCAGCGTGGTACTAATGGTAGACTACAGACTCACATCTGTGAGGAGTTTCATACCCAATAGTTGGACAGTAATGAGTTAATGACATTATTAATATTTTCCACATACGAGTAAAGTTAACTGAAAATAGTTACGAACTAAATACTACTTTATATTTTACGTGTAAACGTCATTGAGTTTTACTTTATGAATGAATGTATTTAGATGATTTAACTTCCTGTTTGATTGACAGTAAAAGGAACACTTTATTGCGTTCGCTTGTAGTTTAAATCGCATATAATTTAGATCCGCGGCGGCTAAGGCGCGCTGAGGGCGGCCGCGGAGGGCGGGCGGAGAGACATCAATAATCCTCCTTGTTATTCTTATGCAAATGCCCCGGTACGATAATAAGTGGAACGCGAATCACCAGACGTTATACAGATTGGAAGAATTCGTTGACAGCCCGACGGACCACACTACATCCATTTTCCATAACCAACATTGAGTGTCATTAAGTACCAATAACCTGAAATTATTAACATCGCAACATTCACGAGTGATGGTAACCTAACCAACACTTTTTAAAATTTTCGGTCGGTTAAATATTTGGAACGGCTTAATAATTTGTAAAGGGAATTTAAAAAATAGATAAGTGTGTCATAGTGTTTTACTTCAGATATATTTAGGGTTTGAGCGCGAAAATCAAAAAACCTTGAAAGTTATGTAAAATTAACGTTTCCAGAACGATGTGTAACGTCCCGTAGGTACGATAGATATAAAAGAAAGGGTTGGTACCTAATAATTTCTAAAATATATATGTTCAGCCAATAGAAAAATTCGTCGGGCAGACAAGTGAAAATTTCACGATAAAAGCCACGGGCACAATCTAGTATGTAATGCGATTGTCTCCGATGGTGTACTTAATGTGATTACAACGTACTAACACTGCTACAGATAAAAGCATTAGGTGTATACTACACAATGCTTGTATTCGTAACTTATTCTTTTCGTTTCAATATCGATCCGTACTTATTGGAAAACCCCAATAAAAAGTTAAACATTGATAACCAAGAGAACTAAACGATTGGTAAAATTTGTCGAAAGTTTTAAAAAATTGATACATAAAATTTAATTGCTACATAATCAAACTAAATACGAGAACAAAATTATGTTTTGTGGAAAAAAAATCGCTGCAGTTTCATTAAATCTGTCCAAATTTCACCCTGTATGGTCCCACAGTGCGTACGACTCAGAACGCAGTATTGTAATGTACGTTGTACTGATTCGATCTACTTAATCAGTGCGGAGACACTACAATGAGACGCTACGTTCTTTATGACTTCTTCAATCCTATTGGTATCTTATTAAGAATACAAATAGGTATACTATTCCTATGATTTATATTTGTGCCACCGATAGAATAATATTCACAAACAATATATGAATGGAGAAACAAAACGCTTGATATTGGCTTGGGTACCAAATAATAAAAATCTCCAAGTAGGTAGTAGTAGTTATAACCATATGGAGGGGCATGTAAATAGCCTGTCACTGATGCACTCGAAAGCATAAATCGAAAGCACTCACCTGATCACTTACGCGGTAGACAGGACCGGGCGGGTTAAACACATGGATTGGCACAGTTTACGACAATTCGATTTCGATTCACGACACGGTACGCGGCGCGATACAAAAATTCTTCTAAGTTGTCATTGTTGGCGTAGCGTGATTGAAAATGATTTAAAAATGGTCTCCTTTTTGTACTGACACTATACTGTTGTGACACAGACGGCACTACGAGTTCACCATGGGGAATCTTAAATATAATGTTTATTAAGCGCCACATAATAAGTAAACAATGATGTTTAATTTATACATTATATTATGCACGCATGCAACAATAATCGACGCACCAAAAACAATGTAAATTTGTAAAAAGAACCTTGTGGACTGGCATATTTTTTCATTCTTTTTATTTTGAATGTTTAAAAAAGGAAGGTTAGTTTTTTTTTCTTTATTGGTGATGGCGCAAACACACTCAGCCAATGACAAGTAAAGCGGGAAAACTATAGAAAAAAGATAAGAAAAGTTACGTTAGTTAAGTAAAGTGACAAACACAGATAAAAAATAATTACTTTAAATTCAAGTTTTTATTGGGCACAAATAACTTTACTGTATTTTTAAATTCTGTGTGTCAATTATACTCGTACTTATATAATAATTAATCATTATGGTATGGATTTTGCTAATACAATAACCAGGAATATGCCAAATGAAGAGGGAGTTCAATGTATAAACCCTGTTGTAATTAGGTTACAATCAATTAACATTTTTAGTTGGACACTCTAAATCGCCTTTTATTTTAAAGTGATATATACGAGATGAAGTGGTTTACAATTAAGATAATTTAAATAAAACAATACCTTGCAACAAATACGTTATCATTTGAAATGAACGCAATTACGAGAGGAAGTAGCACACACGTTAGTTATGCGACGCACTCACACACACATAGGCACTTGTATTGTATTTTAGAGTGGCCACATATAAGCCTGCCCATGAATACAATGACTTGGTATAAATGATCAATAAACAATTATATTATTATTAGGTATTTACTAGAGCTGAACCTGGGTAAGAATATAAAAAGGACTACAGGAACAAACGGTGTAAATACTCGTACAGGCTAAAATTGTCAATCTAAGGCAAATTCGAATTTGGAATATGTATCTACCTACCTAGTACCTATAAGGAAAAAACTGAAATAAAATGCGGAAACATTTATAGAGTACTATAATATTGTTTAATTCAAACAACACGGACACACATTCACGCGCATTGTTATCTCAACAATGTGTACGAATACACACATGCCTAATGTATGTTATCAGTGCCGGTGCGCGGCGCAGGAGCGATACGGAGGCGGTCACAGGGCAAGGCGTGTAACACCTACACATATTTAGTACACCTACTCGTATTTATATGTTATCGTTAGTACATTGTACATATTTGATTTGCATATATTTACTTATCTAATCTATTATCTTTAAACAAGCAAATCTTGATTATAATAATTAACTATAATCTGAATCTAACTAGGTTACATTCTTAGAAAATCGTTTTATCCGCGTTTTCAGGCAATGGAGATCTGCAAATATTAGATTATGGTGCGCCGCTCACTTTATGTAGTAAACTATGGTTCTAAATTATGGTTTTCTTTACATTGTCAGTTGCTATGGGGATGAAATAAGACGTTAATTATATTCATTCGATTTATAAAAACAATACCAAGCTAAGCTCGGTCATACGGTTACTACATATTTAAATAACTAAATAGAATAACATAATCTTCAGATGCAGCAACACAGTTTACACGAACTGAAGATAAAATGTTCTTAAATATATCTAGGTACTGTTCTTGTGTCTTAGCCCTTTTCGTATTAAAGAGGTCCCGCTCACTCCCCACTATACACTCATCACTAACAGAGTCGACGCTGAGTTGTTAATTGGCTCGACGATGGGACAAAAGGTTGAATTATCATTCTTGAACATAAATATGTAATATCATCAATATAGTTCAGTACCTAAGGTTTGGCCGTCGGAAAGGAAATCAATAAAAAATTTAATAACATACGCGGTTGTCCCTACCAGCCATGAATGGTGTATGTGTGAACGATAACGTCGTATGAATGAGGTGACTATGATAACACATTATATACTCGTACATACACGCCCCACACACACATAGATCGCATTCGCACTGATAATAATTCTTACCTTGGATCGTTCCATGCTCTTTTAAAAACTTCTGTCGGCCACGTTCGCTTACGCAGTTACCTAAATAGTTAGGTGATTTGATAAAGAGATATAATTTATAAATGTTTCTTGAACTAAAAACATGCTATATGCCGGTTTAAAATTTAAGGAAATAAAAGTATAAAAAAATGTTTGCTTATGTACACGTACATGTCGTACATATTAGGTACCTACCTCTGAAAGTGTGTAATGGAGTAGGTATATTTTATTATCTTTGCCATATTTTTCGTCTTGTTTACCCTAAAGCAAAACTTGAACCTATCGCTCTCGAAAAGCATGTGAATACCAGCAACCAACACCAAGCAAGACATAATCTAAACATCCTCCAACTAATAACAAAACCCGTGCTTGTTATTTATTAAGAATATAAAATAAAATAGGAGTATCCAACTACTCCAGTTTGTCTCAAATTTTAATTTATTAGTCTTACAAAATAATACTGTTAGCTAAAATTATCGTCGAATCGTTTTAGCAGACACCTATAGATACCTTAAATTTTCATATTTAAAAATAAAGAATTCTACCATTAACTATGTTTACATTCGCTTATTATTATAAAAAGTGAATGCATAAAACATTTTTCAATCTCCATAAATTACTAGAGTTGGCGTGTTTTGACACTATAAAGCGAGAAGCAGTTTAATGCAAATAAAATGTGAAAACGACGTGACACCTACGTCTAGATGACGGGAATTTACTGTAACATCGTTGTTTAGGGGCGCTTCACACACATGCACATCTCCTTTTCACCCGTGCGTGAGTGATAAACGTAGCAACTATCAACCACTTCAGCTTAAGCAGAATATTCGAGTTTCCTTTATTGTTATTTCATTAAAAATCAATAACACAATAGGTGTTAATAACAAATTTAATTTGGTATCTTTTTTCAGAAATTATGTTATTAATAAAAAGAATTGTATCTTTAAAAACATTGATAGAGATATATTTTAAAGATTACAGAACACAATGATAATAATTTATCTTATAATTAGAATTAGAACAATACCTATACCGAACCGTATACGAGTAGGTATATTATGTAGTTAGCAACCAAGATTGTTGCTTATAAATCGACTCTACCACTACTGTTTGTCTTTTTCCAGCTGTATTATCCAAACTGATGTACCTATAGCGACCTCCACGCATCATCACGCCACATCACAAATGGATAACCGCGTCGTACAGCGTCTGTCAAAATAAAATAATTTATGTTATGTAAAATCAAGAAGGATACTATTTTTATACTGATAAAAATTATCACTGTAACTACCTAAGCGTGAAAATTAGACCTTGATAGACTCTGCTACTAATCAGAGCTATCGAGACTTGCTTTTTACCCGAGTCTAGAGTTTTTAATTGTAAGGTATTACAAACAACGGTTTAATATTGCGTATTTATTAGGTACTATATTGACTACTATAAGTAGGTATAGTATACATAATTATATTATATACCTACCTCGTGACAACGCATCCACGTGCGTTTGGTTAGGTAGATATATTATTTTTTAATAACGATCTTGTTCTAAAATAGCTCTACAATAAATACCTGCACTCGCTTTAGGTTAAACGAATAATAGGTGTTTTAGGTAAGAATAAACCAGTCAGGTTTTGTTTATCGCGTCACGCGTCACATACGAGTAGTCGCGCGCAATAAGTTGCGCCACATTATTACACGTTGCACGGTGCTATTCGCTCTCTACAACTCTACATACTCTAAGTAGTCAATATGGGAAATACAGGCTGAGGCTAAGCTTTTACCAGAGTAATACCAATTGGTATTACATATCAACAGATCTTATATGACTGTCTAAAGGATATAGGATTACTTTGAAACGGGAAGCAGCGCTGAAGCAAAATGTTGCTACTACCCTGAACTGCGTTCTGCACGAATGAACCAACATTCTTGGAGCCACTAATTTACTAGCCAAATAAACATGAAATAATTACGGAGTAGTTTAGCACACTAAGTGGAACCTACAAAATCACTTTTCACGCAAAACAACGCACTCTACATCACTAAAGATAAACAGAAATCGCGCGACACCGTCAGAAACCCCCATATTAATGAGGAAAACGACGCTATTGAAAGAATCTCTGAAACATGTACATCTGCATATTATTACTCCTTAGTAGGTAAATAAGATATAGGTATGGATAAGTTCGAAAAAATACAATTTTAAAGCTCTGGTTAAAAGCATAAGTAATAAAATTTTTGAGTCTCAATACACACACACACAAGCGAACTCGTGAGCGCATTTGTTAAAAATAGTTTCAAAATAGGTACACACTTCTAGTCATTTGAGAAGAGGAAAGACCCATCTTACATTTATTCACCTTACAAGGAAAACGATGGATGATTTTTTTTCGATTTAGATTTTACGATGGTTTAA
>DWQK01002119.1:0-13838 GCA_018231225.1 Noctuana stator
GTGGCGAGTTGGACTTGCATAATGTTGACAGGAATAAGGGAGCAGTCTGCGGTGTAGGGTTGTGGTGGGCTGGTGTGGAAGGTAAGTTGCTATAAGAAAATACTTTTAAAATTTTGAATAGGTACAAACACTCATAGCAGCTGTTGATGGCTACCGGTTGCTGTTGTAAAAGAATCATTTTAAGGTCGATCACCTCCGCTATCCATTTAGGTACAATGATATGAATATTTAGCATACATTTTATAATGCACATTACTATTAATGAAACATAATGGGTATAAAATAAAATTTGGGCGCACCTATTAATGTATTCCAACCTTCACAACATGGTAAATAAATCGTAGTCATTTATTTAACATTTACCTACAATAAGTGTTTAAAACACATAATCTTGTTTCGTGGGTATATAAAAATTTTATTTAATAATTTACTTAGTTGTATTTTCAACTTCTGAATTCAAATTAACGACTGTTTAAAGATAATGGTAATTTTGTTTAGATGATACATAAAACTTAGGTAGGTAATAGGTCATAGGTACCTAATGACATTCCTTTTCTTATCAGGCATGAAAATAATTTCAACATTTTTTATACACTCCTGTTATTATTATCGCTTGCATAAACACATCAACTTGACATACCTACCTACCTAAATAGGTTTGAGTTTTTAATAATTTGTAAATAGATAAAGTTTACAAAAGTGTTGGCGCGCTTCTACCAACTTATATACTACCTACCTACTATTGGCCTTACGAGTTATGGTTTTTGTTTTTGTTATGTCTTGATGTGAAATGAACTGTTCAGAAAAATACAGTTAGTAACGTAAGGGTTGGTCGCGATTGCTCGAGATTTCGCCCCAATAAAAATATCAAGCTACTAGGCTATAAGCGCAATAGGAAGTTTGGTCCGCAGTGTGTGCTCGAGTAGATTACTAATGTTACGATAACCAGTGATGCTTTGCCCGAGCAGGTTAGGTCGCTTCACTGGGCAAGGGGACTTCTCGTCTCCTGATGTTCTCGCTTGCTTCTTACTTTCAGCAACTTGTGACCATACAAGCCTGGGGAACTCATTCTGACCGCACCCGCGTCCACAATAGTTCCTTTGCAATATCAGAAGAACACACATAGGAACGCGTTTCATTTTATAAATACAAATACTATGGTACCCAGTACCAGTACGTAGATAAAAAGTAAAAAATGTATGTAGATATAGGTAGATAGGTATTTATTTCTTCTTTGATCAGGATGCACCACGTGGATGTCAGTATATAGAACTCGTGTTGCGAACTAAACACTCATATTAATAAATTATATCGTTATCTACTAAACAAATATGGACTAGGTATACTATTGAAAATATATCAAACTGGGCATCTACTTTTTGATAATAATTTATTGTGGGTTTGATAATGTCTTGCATAAAGTAAAGCAGGTAGGTAAGTAGTTAGGTATAATCAGTAGACAGGATGTTAAATATATTCTACTACCTATTTATATCTATCTATTATACATTATAAATTATACATGTTTGTAAATTGTAAAAATGGTCTTATGTAGTTTATGTACATAGTTAGTTACAACAAATTAACGAAATAATTTTACTGTGACGATTTACTTAGAATTTCGAGTGGGGTAGGTACCTATTTAGATATAGAATCTACGGTCCTTATTGCTCTATTTGTGATCATGGTATTCTTATATTAGGGTATAACAGATGCCCCGAGGTCCCTGGAGTTTGATGTTCTTACCGACATCATAAAGGAGAACGTACTAAATAATAAGAAAGAATTTCCTACGATAAGTTTAAATGTATACTTGTATTGCCTTGCCACAACAAAGGGTAATTAAAATATAATTTCTAGAACCATTGCACTACAAGCCGTAAAGTAGGTAAATACACTCGGTAAACGCAGAATACTTATATTTACAAATAAAATACAAACCAACTACGCATACATGTAGGGGTGTTATGTTTAAGTAAGTAGAAGGTATTATCTTAGTAGTGTCGGTACTAACAAGTATACATTTGAGTGCGATTTAAGTATGGACCGTGGCTCTACAAGGTAAGGTGAATTTCCCCTATGCCTTTTACCGCCCAAGTCAAATGGTTCTTGCCTCCATAATTACGCTATACGGAAAATAAGCAAAACCAGTTAGTAATGTTGCGTGCACCCGCATGACTCCCACTACGGTCAAAAGACCAGTCTCAACTATGGAGTGCGGTAGTGACACCCAGTTACTAGCTAATCTACTTGCACCCAGTCATTTCCTTTGAAAAGTAAAAGTAGCTAGGTATACTTTGCTGGCTTTTGAAGGAAGCAAGTGTACTGCAGTCTGTATGTAATTATCTATGGTGTTATCTCAAAGAATTTTTGTTGTTCATTCAATTGTAATATTTAAAATTACTTATTGTGTCGTTAAATTTATTATCTTTGTACCGCTTTTGCTTATAAAAAACATTAAAATCCATGAATTTTTAAATACCAACTAAGTTAATCTGTTTAAATTTAATCAGCTTTTCGGATTTATCAAGTAAACTGTTGTGAGTTAGCAAAAAATTTTTGTTAATGAATTTAGTGTAAGAAAACGGAGTAGGTATTTCAACGTTTTATCTTAATCCGATTACGTGAATTTATTTAAAAGATAAATAATTTTAAAATAAATAATTTTATTATGCATTTGTTTGTACATGCCTATATAATACACAATAGTCGAGTTGAAACTTTGACTATTAATTTTATTTAACGAACGTATCTCACCACTCGTGATGTTATAACTTGACAAATTCTTTTGAAATCTCGGCAGGGGTGAGGAACAGACGCGCCAGTCGTATGACTGGTTGACTGGTGTGGCTCATATAATTTTAGATGACACTTCTAGAAACGCGTTTACAACCTTCGGAATAGAGATCACAGTCGGTTGACTCTACTCTTTCAAAACCTTACTCGACAGGGCGAAGTGAAACCGGTTCTATTAGCTAATTCACATAGTTGTAAATCGTTTGCTCCCCCTAAGCCGCTACCTGCTTATAGTTTTTGTGGTTTCTTTATGTTGCGTGTAAGCCACTTGTTGCTTGGGGCTGCCCTGTTTTTATTCTGTGAAGCACATAATGTAAGGGGTAGAGAGTGCTTTATATTTTAAACATGCGCACAGGTTATACATACGTATTTTATTTACTTCGACTTACACTCAAGATTTTTTAATAAGATTTCAAATAAATGAGTATACAGGTACCTTGGTATAATATATACATCCTCAATTCACTAAAATTCACAGTTTCAGTTTGTTATTTAGTATTATATTTTTTACATTGATGTTTGGTAATTTATTGATTTTGAATTGTCTTTTTTTAAAGAAAATACCTATTATATATCTTTATAAACTAAATTACTGCATCTTAATTTTTACTTATAGCCATTTTGTTTTCATAATATTAATAATAATTTTTTAAAAAGAAAATGCTTACAAAACGATGCGATGATCACCATCCCTTTTGAATTTCGACCAGTGGGAAAATTTAAAGGTGCATCGCAAAACCATTATATCTTTCTGCATTTTGATAATTTGGAACCTTCAAAAAAATCTTAAAACCGTTGAGCTCGTAAATACACCAATACACCTACAACCTTCTACCTGCTGCCTATTTACAAATACAACCGCTTGCCATTATATCGAATGTTTTTTGTACCACTCTTTGCAGGCTCCAGATAAAGAGCTCTTTGTCCCGAGACTCCCCTTTGTTCGATAACTATTGTTGGAATGTCTCGAAACATTCGAAAGACCTTTGCGTTGACTGATTGGAAAGTTATTTGCAAAGAGAATGTTATCGCAAGGATGAACATTTAGTTCTTGAGTAATTAACTCATTTTCAAATGCTTTGTTTTAAACAAAGTAAAGTTTAGTTCTTATAATAATAATGATTTAAGCCAGGAAACCTTAAAGGTTTAAAGGACTCTTTGTACGTATACATTGTTATAAGTCGAATTTTACCTGTTATTTAAAAAAAAATCGAGCGAGCACTTTCCATTTTAGTTTTTCGTAATTTTTACTGAAAATTGTGATAAGCCTTTAATTTGAAGAAATCCTTAATGAATACAAATTAAATATTATCATTATCATAGGTTGAATATGTATTGTAATCGAATAGCTATTGTAATTAAAGTGCATTATCAAATGAATTTTAAATGTGATTGATAAGGCATCAAAAATTGCCTCGTCGTTGTTTGATTCTACTAAACTTTATTTAAAAGCTAAAGTACACCGTGTAGCAAATAAAAAAATGCTTTTCTATTTCATTAACGCTAACACATTGATAGAAAATGTATGGGCTTGACAATACAGTTAGATAGGCATGTGAACAATTTAAAGCTTCTGTGTGTGTATTACAGGTAAATGGGGGAAAATATTTTATAATTTACTTATATGTACATAGTTGTACATGTTAAAAACGGGTGTAAGAATCGAATCGTGGAAGAGATCGACAAGATAAGGTTGTGTGATAATGGCTGTGGGTCGTGGGTAGAAATGGGGTATCTTGAATCTTCTGCGGGTCGAGGTTGAATTCGATACGTTTTGCATAAACGAACGTTAACAATGATGACATAGTACCTATAGAAGGCCTTAAGTTGGCAAAGATCTGGATCCTAAGTACTAAAATCACCTGGATTTGTGCAACCATCGTCACTCTGGGGGCAGGTCTTTCCTCAGACATAACTAGGATTAGAGCATGTATTAGTAATAAGCGCACTCCTTTCAGTACTGAATGAATATAAGTGTAGGATGTCAATAAGATGATTAGCTGTTACGTCGGTTACGATACAATTATAGGCACTTCTATTTCTTTTGTTATTAGTTGGTCAGTAAGGCGTGTAATCACGTGGGGCGGCGGAGCGTACGATCGACACGCTTGCACGCAATTCGCAATAGGTACTTGGTTTAATTATACCTAAACTCCTATTAGCTTTGTAACAAAACTTATTAAACACTGCTTTTACCGAGTTGACCGCACTTCGCCTTAGTGGGACTGAACTGAACACGAGTTCAGTTCAGTCCCACTATTACACTGATAGACGTATAAGTAAAATTGAGCACTATAAGTGTTTAGACGCAAGATACTTGACAATATCTGCATCAAAGTAAATACAAGCTTTCCATAGTTTTCGCAACCTAAACTTGAATGATTTCTCAAACAGCCGGTTCTGGCCTCGAAGTCGACACCTCCGTAGTTTCCTAACACCTAGTCGTTGCAGAAACCTTCGAGTGCAGCGTAAACAATAAGTGTCAATCGTGGGAGCTTCGTCAGTAGTGTTAGCCTAGCGTTTGTAAACACAATAAGGAATCTCAGATTATTTCCCCGATACTGAGTATATGAAATGTGATTACGCGTGGGTCTATGCTCCCAGGATGCTGTTTTGCTGAGGCGCTGCAATTCAAAACCAACTCACTCACTGTATTTAACACTACGCCATCGCTCTCGACGATCGTAAAAGTTCTGGTTAATACGTTTACTCAGCATTGCGTTCACCTCTGTTACTTAGTTACGAAAAAAACCCACGTCGGTGTAAAATACTTCTGAAACAGACGATAATGACCGGTCCATGTTGTTCGATCAACGCTTCGATACATGGATTGGGGTTTAAATTAGAACTTATTAGTTAGAGGTACAAGTCAATCATTAATCCTCTTCGTGATAAATGAGGTTGCGAGATACATAAAGCTTTGAGATTATTTAAAACGTCACAGTAACATAAATAGCCCGTCATTTTAAACCAGTTAAATTTACTTTAAGCATTCTCAGTTTCTCTGAAATCTGGATGTGAATCAACCCTTTGTTTCCCGGAGCACAACGGCCTCGGAGTGAGGACGCAGTCGCACCTGATCCACTGTGTGGTCATCACTCCTCAAGGTGTCGCGCTTTCCAAACACATATATTGTTTAGATTTTTAATATGCGGCTCGCCTTGAACGGCCGGTTTCTCAATGTGAAGATGCCATTACACCTCAACTCAACGATATGGACACTAATTTGAAGCAAAGATTGTGCGGCCCTGTCGTTCATCCGATAGATTGCCGCAATCACCTCGACACCCACTATTCACATTTCTTGGAAACGGAGACGTTAATCGTGATAAAAATCGGCTAAAACTTTGGTAAAGAATAAGTTAACGTACATGAACGTTCTTCGTTCACTTAACATTAACTATAGCAAAGCGTAATAAAACGTTTTATTCTGTATTGTGATCATCGCGTAATATTGTATTAAATGTGTATAGGTAGGTATGCATAAAAAAAAAAAAACAAAAAAAAGTTTTTGGTCATTTAAAAGTTTAAATTATGTTTTACTATCTACGCCTACGTTCTATGCATTAGCCGTTGTCAAGGTTACTTCTTTAAGTGTAACCGCAGTCTTGAAAGAGGTTGTCCCCATAACAATTGTTTTGATACGGAAATGACACGCTTGATAAAATCTCCATTATAAATTTCAATGTTATTTACGAACATATTTTGTACATGTATGTAACTAAACAATTGTTTATATTATTGTCACTATACGTTATGCGTTGTGAACTTGGGGCGCGCTAAGTATTATTTGTAAATTGTACATAAATACGTTTGACCTTATCTAATGAGTCTTACAGGATAACTGTTATATTGTTTTCCTTAATTCTGAGGTTATTTTATAAATTAATATATATATGATTGATATTGTGTTCCAGGATTGTTTGACATGAACTCTGTGTAATGTGTTTTGTTAATACTATCATTATTATCTATACCACCATTTGCGATTTAATTTTTGGGACGGTAACTTAATGTTTCATTATTTTTTAATGTTTATATTAATTCTTGATTTTAACATACGCAAAACCAACGTAAAAATTTGGTTTATCCGTAAATTAAATAAAAAAAATATATCTTCTGACAGTACTATTTACTGAGTCGTTTACATTAGCGGCGCGACGCTAATTGTTTCGGCAGAGCAAATGCGAGGGTTCATTGCCGGGCAAGGCGGCATTGTCGCGAGTATAGGCATAGGCGCCCACGGTCTTCATTACGGTTCGCTACATAGGCCGCTAGTATGTATTGTAACATCATAAGCAATTTTATTATCTTAATTCTAAAAGATAAAGCTCAAAATCGTGTTGCATCGCAACTCCTCAAGGATCGAGAAACCATCTTTCCTTAGTTGTAGTAGTCGTGTATGAATATGAGGATATAATATTGCTTCAACGGCCGGTCGATGCAAGAATGAATTTCAAATTCAAAAGCTGGAAAGGCCTTTTGTACAAGATTGCGTGTTTAATATATTCATTGCGTCCGCGTTACGTCATCACCCCCATTGGTTGTTGATCCTGGAACTATGTGGTCTGCCTACAGCTTGTTCTGCGAGCTATGTCAAACCTGGTTTGTGAAGCTTCTTGTGTTAAAAATAATTCATAGCTCTCTCTACCGCTGACAGACCTTGAGCTTGCTATGAGAATCACAAAAGGACGCCGTCTCAATGCCGTAACGCACCTTGAACACTTTCGACTTCAAGGTGTACTGGACAAGAAGACACATTGTACTTTCCAAAACGCAGTTATATCTCTTTCAATGTTAAGATTTTTAGGTATTAGGATTACAATTTAAATACGGAGCATCTTATCTTGAAATAATATTGTACTTTAAACGTTACATGAAAACTGTTTTATTTTTTTGTGTTGGGTTTTAATGCCATAAAAATAAGTATTACATTAGCTGATTAGGAAACACCATAGAGCCCAATCTGTTGATAGTTATACCGATCGTATTAATGTACGAAACTAGTTCTTCATCTATAACGTAACTGGGTGTTGCAAGCTGTTACCTACCGTGATATGTGTAGTATTGGTATTCAATAATATGGATGTTCACACTGTACAGAAACATATGTAAATATTAATGTAAAACACATTAACTTATAATTAAACCTTTATTATATCAAAATATGTATGCGTATATAAATTAAAGTGACGTAGTAACATCGAATTGAAGTCGTTAATGACGATTTGTTGTTAGCCAGTCACTGACCGTTATAACTCATTAACTACACTACCTACCAATTGAGTTCAAATGCTCAAACCCGTACACAAATACATTATTTTGACGGTATCCAGACAGCAGTAATTGCAGTTTCAACGAGGCATAAACTAAAAGCATAATATTTTTATCCGTCTATGAAAAATCGTTGCCAATGACGTTATATGCGCGTACTTTAAAATTATCTCTGAGCTGTATTAAATTTACTATGTACGAGTGCCTATGCGTACAGCGTAGTATTTATGGTTTGGTATTCAATTGAAGTGAATTGTATTTTCAAAAGGGTACTTATTAAGTATCTTATCACAAAGGCCGATAACACTGAAAAACAATATATTTGTTATAAATAAATGTAATTTAATTTTTTTATACTTGGTAGGTAAGGACTTTTGTTAAGTGCTGAGTTGCTTACACATACGTTAAAAAAAATTGTAGCCATAATTTACATCGGTTTAATTTTTTAAATAACTATCTACAAATTTAATTTCATTATTTTAAGTTTTATATTTTAGATGTTGACAGCATACCTGTAGTTCGTATTAATAGTCCAGGCCATCGCACGTTGGCCTGGCCATGTATAGAAAATTACTGAACCGATTTTGATAAAACTTACACTGTTAAAGTAAATATCCGCCAGTAAAACAAGAATATTTGCAATGCGATGAATAGCACGTTAAGTAATCAGTATTTTGAATTGTTAATTAGGTTTAAAAGAAACAAATGGAAACCCTACTTTAGATTTCTTTCCAACCGCTTTGTACATTACAGCATTTATGTCACTTACAAGGAAGTCCAATTAAGATCAAGTATTGCGCACTTAGATACTAGGTATGTAGTTGAAAGCCCATTCGACGCTGGGACAAATATTATTCAATCTGGGCTGGGACATGCTGCAAATTGTAAGCGCAAGTGACTCGACAGCAAAACTTATAAACGGATTACTTAAACAATACTTTATTCTAAGTTTGTCTTCAGTTTTTTGAAAAATATTTATTACCCAATTCGATACGTAGGTCCTATGAGAAAAAACCATAGAACTTTATCCATTTAAACTTCACATAATAATTATTATCTAGGTCATAAACTTTAGTTGTACTTTAATCGCATATAAAAATACATTTTCATTTCATTTATTATGCTATAGGTATCATTTATGGCCTCTTAACATCTATTTCCAATGCTCTAGGTTCATAGTTATCGTAATTTATACGAGCAACACTTACGCTTCTGTTCAGTATCCACGTAGAAGGTTTGACTGCAGTTTTGGCACACATTCGCCAGGTGGTTGTGTAACAGCCGCGCTCAAAGTTGGAATCGAGAACAGCGTGTAACACTTTTACCATAACCGCGGCTCCAACCGCCTGCCTCCCCCCACTCTCGCTAGCCGCGATCCACCACTTTACATAATTGCTCGCAAGAACATATTACGTTACGCAACCAAAACATCATTTCAAATTCTAGTTGAGCTCTCAAATGAGGGTCACTGTTTCGTGACTGCTCCAATTTATTATGTCCATAGGTTTTATCAAGATTACCCGCATTTGGATGGTTTATTTTTTACGCTACATTAATGTGATGCTACGATTAAACTCGGCAGGATAGGTATTTATTTACATATGTTTAGCATGTGTGTCCTTATTCGCAGATTAAATTATGTAAAAATATATCTTATTTTTCGAGGAATGTATATACAATTTAAACTTATAATTCTAAACGCTGGCTGGAGACACCGAAAAAGTCAGACAAAATGATGTTCGTTTAACAGTTGCGAAATATTTAAGATATTCGAAATTTGACTTCAAAATGACGCAAGGTCTAGCCGTCACTCAGAAACATACGCAGAATTCGGTGTTAGTTTTGACAGAGTAAATAAATAAATATTGTGCAAACAGAATCTCGTAAGTTTTGTTATTATCGAAGTACTTGCCACGTGTGTCTGATTCTCAGTAAACAAACAAAAGTGCAAGTTGACGTAAAGGCGGTGTTACGTCACGAGCGGAGCGGGTCGTAGGGCGGCCTGGGATGCAGCGTCGTAAGGCGAGTAGAGCGACATTCTCTCAGCCAAAACGGTCTTAACTTTCTTTTCTTGTTTCGTAATGACACGGCCGAGCGGAGAGGAGCTGTCGCGGCGCCGGCTCCGCACCAGCGCTGGCGCCGTTTCACAACTGCTACCCGGTTATTGATTCTTTAAAAATCGATTTACCTTAAGTACATGCTACTTAACGCTTGCCAACGACCAGTTTTCTCATTTCACGGTCACAGAGGGAAACTGTACTATTGAACTTATTTCTCTTGATTGATAGATATCTACTAAAAATTTTAACGGATTTTAGTAGCAAGACACTACGTAATTGTAGTGTATCAATATGTTATAGTGAAGATTGATAAAATTAAGCCATCTATAGTACTTCATTGGACGTGGGCAGATGACAGAAAGGAAGGGATTGATTGGATTTGTTTTTGTTTACTGAAACTTCTCTTTCAATTTCTATCGTCGATTTCGTCGTCGTATATGTTGCGCATGTCTTGCACGATTGCAGTTTGCATAAGCGCGTTGCACAAACGTGAAGCTATTACAGCGATTATAATCCGCGCGTGCCGCGATATCTTATGTACCCGTGCTGCAGGAAGCGAACTTTCGAACTCTTTCACTTTTATTGGAACAGCACTGTACTGCCATAAGATTTGCCTAATAGATTGCGCCCTAATCCTCTACGTAATCAGATGTTTATTTTGTATGTTGTATAGCTATAATAAAGTTAATATAACGTTACCCCCACAATGAAATCAGTATGATTGAATTCACTTATCCGTGTGTTAATCAGTTGTTGTAATATTGTGTAGGTATTTTAATTTATGTCGTCGTCAATAAAGAATTAAACATTTGATAAAAGGAAATTGTAAATTTTTATACCGGACACACTGTCTGATGGTATTCAACGATAAATAACAATAAAAGTGCTCCTAATAACGTTCGCAGTTATGTAAGTGGTTAATTTATACAAGTGTGCCCTTCTTAATCGGTCAGGTGTCAACAGGGAGTCACCCCTATTCGAAATTTAAACATAATGCCGTTGCGCAATTGGTTGGTGAATGGGTGACCTTACGCCGTATGTGTCATCCTGACCCAATACATTGTATTGAAACTAATGCATAATTATGTATCCTGGTTCTTCTATTCGTACATCGCTACTTCCCTGCCTTCGAAGTAACCTTATATGTAGGTCAAGAATTAACTAATGTTGATCAAAAATTATTTTACGATAAAAGTAAAACAGACTTTAAACCAAAAAGTTATTGGGTAAAAAGAACATAGACGAATCGACAACCCCTTTCTCTTTCGGCTAAAAAACTAAAACAAAACTAGCTTTAGAGCAGTCAGAGCTTGAGAGTAGAAATTGATTTTTAAATAGTTTAACAGAATAATTTATTTAATTGTAAAAAGCGTGGTTTGCTTTGTTCTATTATTTTTGTTATAACTCTACCAGCTAGCTACCAACGATCTATTAGTAATATTTGATATATCTTAGTAATATTAGTTTTTCAAGTTCAATCAGCTGTCTCGAAGTTGGTGAAATATTTGTTGGGAGATTCAAACAAAAAAAAAAACAAAAACATTAGGGTTTAGTAGACATTGGACAGATTTTTCGAGATACGAGTGTTATGTTCTATTAAATCGGCACTGTTTTGTTATATTGTGTGACTATTAGTTAACAAACAGATAAACCACTCATAATAAAGTAAACAAATTTATCACGGACAAATTTATCGTAGGCATAGCACTACATACATGTACATAATATATACATCGAAGGAGCTACTACTTACGATAAAGTATTTTGACTTTGATGTTTGTTGGCGACGAAGAGCAAGCAACTCGTTGTTATTATTTATATCTCATTGTTGAGATAGCCGTCAATTAATTGGGCGCAATAACGTTACATTTATCAAGTTGTTTGCTTTAGCCACTTGGATGGATAGGCAACATTTATAATAGACCATTATTTCTGATAAGCCACGTCTTTAGTAACGTAAATTTACCGTATCATATTTCGTAGCGTATTTACTGTTGTTTACATCATCTATTTTATACCTATACGCAATTAACTTATAGCAGATTTGAGATAATTGAAAGTTATTTGTGGGTGAAGCTTGAGAGTAATTAGGATTATATGTACAAGAAATAGTCGAAAAAGCAACGTGAAGTAACCAAAGTGGAACACAACATCTTTTGTATAACACTTATATTAAGCAATCGTCACGCTCAAGACTCAATCGGATCAGCGGCCACGTGCTTGTGATAGCCATCCATTTATAGATAGTGTGTCAATAATGAAAGGAAAGTGGCGCGCGCGACCGGCACCTGTAGGTCAGTGTCGCACCGCGTTTACGTAACCCGTGTCACACCTACCGGGCGATAGTCCATCGTGCCGATTTAACTTGACCCGTGTACCACTAGCAACCATTAAAACATACTCTTCAAGATCGCCTTTGTTCGGTTTTAATGTTGCAAATATGAAGACAGATTTCATATAACTCCGGACGTAAGTCACGGAGCAAAGAGAGAAAAGAAGACATAAATGATCCCACGTTGTTTTAGTACAGGAAACGAGCATGGCAACATATTATAGACATTTCGATACATCGTCAAGGGACGATACGTGACATTTACCAATTAGCATCAATCGTTATGCTTTGTTAACAACACAACTCGCAATCAGCAAGTCGCAATTGAGTCGCATAAGTTTCGGGCCTTTTTTGTCCTCGTTTCTTATCGTAATTAATCAAATTACGTGTACACACGATTTAAAAAATTAATAAAATAAAACATAATTAATGAAATACAGTTTCGTTTAAGATTATTCCACTTGACGGGCTTAAGCTTATTATAAAAGCATGCAGGTACGAGTAACCAGTGGAGGCTACCCTAATAGCATTTGGCGTGTAACTCACAACCAGTTACTGCGCGTATTATCAAATCGCAGTTCTACGCTCCGATGCGCACGGATGGTCTACAGGCCGCAGTGTTCGTAACCATGTATGGTACGCGATCAAGGGCCCGTGAAATACACAAGTGTTTATGTGAAGTGTTCACGCGCTTTCTACCGTCTTCATAACCGTTGTATCGTCTGCGTTATTTTATCACGAAACCCGTTGAACCGTTTCAAAGGTAAAAACATAAATGAGCAAACATTTTCAGACTTGGGTACTGCTGATGGCAATGAAACAGGACGTCGTTCGTTTTTATCTAGTTGTCACTCTACTTAACACATATGAAAGCTTTTTATAATGTCAGTTTGAACCCTCGCACATTTATGGCGAGGAAGCAACACCGTAACAAGTGGGGTGGTCTATGGCATGACGTGAAAGCCATGCTTCGGTGCTCTGCGTCTGATATCCGTGGAAACAACCGCGATAACGAAACTGACTTGAAACATAATAATATATATTTTTCTCAAGTATGTCACTATCAGTCTTCCTTAATTAAGAAAAATATTTTGTATAACAATCGTAACGCAGTTCTATTAGTATGCTACAAAAATTCTTATCGCACTGTGACGCACTTTGATAACTTATCCGAAACTAGTACAGAGTCAGGTCAAAAGTTATCTACATTGACTCGCCTCGACTCGTGAGATAACGTTTCTCCAAGCTCTTGTTTTACGACAGTTTATTCAACTTGCACAATTTCGCCAAGGTTTATATTTACATACTAGCTGACCCGGCAAACTTCGTACCGCCAAAAAATAATAAAAAAAGCAAAATTGAAATACATATATTTT
>DWQK01002120.1:0-13837 GCA_018231225.1 Noctuana stator
TAGGGTGCCGAAATGTGATGCGATGTCTTGAATATAAAAATATCACCTTTTTGAATTGAGGTAAAACCCACAGCAAGGACAACGAAGCCTTGTTTTTTAGTTGGAAAATTATCGCTGTTCATTTATAAGCAAGTGGTGCAACAAGTCATTACTATGTATGCCACCAAAAGACAGATGGGGTCTAGTAATATTATAACAAGGTGGGCAAGCGATTCATCAAGTGCATGTCAATTATTATTCTGGTAGCGACGTGTTCCTCAAGAGTGTTCGCCTTAATTAAAATTTATTTGACACAAAGCCACCAAAGCTGTCATTGGTCTAGGCTGGAATACGCAAGGGCCTAAACTAGAACTCAAGGCGATGTGTGAGAAAATTTATTGTGCTGTAAATTATGAGCGAGATGAAATGTTATGATTATGTGCCAGTTTAAGTTTCAGCTTTGATTAATTAAAAAAATGTTAAATGTATTGACAGGTTTTTTTTTGTATTTGGCTACATTTATTGCACTTACTTGTAATTAATAGATACTCGTTGTTAATAGGCTTTTAGGCAGCTTTGTAAGACCATTAAGATCGAAAGTTCAAACTCGGAGGACACGATTGTTTAATCTTTGCTGCGATAGGTACACTCTTCCAAGTATCCTTGTAATGTTAGGATACAATGTATTTCAGTAATAGTTGAAGTATATAAATATATAGTACTGTAGACGTTATTTACCTTATTTATAGTAAATATAAGAAATATATTCATTTAAATTCCATCGTTCTTTTACACTAAAGAGTCATTACTTCCTCATTCCACACGTGTTCGTAAAAGCAACGCCCCGACGCAATATAAATCTCTTCGGCACTCTATGCCTATCAATTAGCCTCGATTACGGTTAATTAACACACCACTCCATATTTTCTACGAGCTTCTCGCTTTCATAAACTGTGTAACGTAATATTAGGGTGTTTCTCTTACACTACTCATGTTCCGATTACCCTTAGGCTTGGTACAAACGATAGACTTCGATGCGGTTTCAGATAATACTTTATCGAGGAAAGAAATTTGGTCAAATCTGAGTAGATATATTACACCATATTGCATAGAAGAGGATGTTGCTAAAATTAAAAAATTTAAAAACGATAAAATATAACGTCACGATTTTTAAAATCAAAATAAGTTATAGGTAGTTTAATTTTGTAGTAGTTTTACTCGATTTACTGCCACTGAAAATAAGTTAGGTTCAATTCAAACCTTGAATTTTGAATTTCTTTAAGATCGATATAATTATGGCTTGAAGTAACTATGTATTACGAATTTATTATATTATAGATTCTTCCGCGTTTTGTCTGTAAAGCCGTGTAGCTGCTTGCTTGATGCACGCCTTATACTTTTCCCCATACCAGTTAAGACTAAATTTATATCCTATCCAAAGTACCCAATGTTGTTTATGAGCGTAAAATTCTTATTACGTTTTGTTAATTTAAATTAACAACCGTGTAATTATTATGTTCGCAGTTGAAATCGATTTCCTTGTCGCTCATTGTAGGTGTGTCGGCAATTTTAAAGTTGCCGTCGCTATTTCGAAAAGTGCTATATGGAGTTGAAAAGTTTCAAGTTTGTAATTATAGGGCGCGGACGAATGCTTTGTAGCTTTTCTTGTAGTTTTTAAGTTATATATAAAAGACCGTGACATTGTGGAAACTGTTAGTTGATAAACTAACTCGTCAATTAGGTACCGTTTACAATTTAACATAGGTAATGTTAAATTGTAAACGGTACCTATTATTTTTCAAACATTAGCCATTTAGACAACCTAATAGTTTCTCTGTTAGTTATACCTATTAGGTATTTCTTGTTCTTTCAGAAATCAAAGCTTTAATTTGGTACAGTTTGTAAACTGTTGTAGGTATCTAATAAATCATTTAATATAATTAAAAGTTTAAGTTAAGATAAATTAAGCGTAAAATTTAGATTGACTAATGTCCCATAAATTCAAAACGACTTTAAACTCACATATTAATTAACTTGAGCTTTCTATTCTGATTGACGAGTGTATAAAATTAATGAATATTAATGCTACGATGTCAGCTTTTTTTCATATAATCCGATTTAGCCCTGACCTGTATGTAAGAGTGTGAATACAAGTTATCAATAATCATGGAATGAACTTAACTTTTAACAATCACGATCTAGTAGCATCTCGATATTTTAATCTTATGACCTCCCTACCAGTACTAACCTTTTTATGCTAGCCACTTTAAAGTTTTATATCTAAATCCTTTTCATATTTAAGTGGAGAATTATGCCTATCAATAGCACTGTGATGACTCGATGATGATGAGGAGGGGAAAGGTGGACTATGACCTAAACACTTCTCATATTTGAGGCGTACTGCTACGCATATGGGCTGATGATGATTCCTATATAGATTTCTTGTCCTTCAACAGACGTTAACGTTGAACGATAAACCTCGTTATTTTTCATTTTATTGTAAATAATTTTCTTCGTACATTTCTTGTTCAGCCTATTCCATTATAGGAGGCCCTGACCTGTTTCTTAACGAGGTTCTACTTTATCTAGATCTTATCTTGTATCGTATTCCGAGATCGGCTTTACGTTTCAATTTTCGTTTCCGCTGACTTTTCTGTTTCGTCGTAGACTTTGTGGCTGAATGTAAAATACAATATGTAATATCTCTTGATAGGTACGCTATATTTGAAGCACAAGAAAGTTTTTGATTTAAAAAAATGCGTGCTTACATAATTTTAACTGATAAAGCCGGAATATTGTGAGTTGGTTCAGACTCGTCTGAAACACCAAACTGATGATTTTTAAGCTGACCATATTAATTATACTATACCTATAACAATCTATTAGGTCTAAGAATAATATTGATAGCATGTAAAATAAATAGTCAAGATTATTTCAACGTATGACTAAAGTAATATAAATGAAGACCTCATTGCATTAACACATCAAGTTGTTGTAAAACACGCACGCCCTTCGCTTCGCATTTAAATAATTATCCATATCAATCGCAGACATTAAGGTACCTCGAGAAAAAAAGCAAAAATAAATCGTACATATTAAGTACAAGTTGTAGTGCTAGTAACCAATTAGTAATCTGAATTAATTACGAATCCAATGCTGTTTCTACAAGTTGTACAAGCTCATGTAGACATGGCTTTGTAATCACGTGGTATGCTTGAATTTCTCGCGTGCACATTATTTATGTAAAATATATGGAATATGTTGCATATGCATTGTGCATTATGGCTGTATTTTTTGTACCACTTTTTAATATTTAGTCTACGTAACCCTACGCAACCAGAGACTGTAACTGTGCTTTAAGGGACATAGTTTAGTATGTTAACTGGCATAATAATCAACATCAACTCATCACCGTCTCAACGCTGGGCACAGGTCTCTTTTCAAATATGATTAGGATTAAACATATTAAAGGGGATTTATTTTAATCATTTATACTAATCTAAACTATCTTATTAAAGGGGATTTCTTTTAATCATTCATACTAATCTAAACAATCTTACTAGATAAGATTTCGTAAGAGATACACAGTAAGTAGGTTCATTTTTCACTTGACTCGACAAAATTCTCACAAGAGATTAATTCCATAAACCACCGATTTATTAAGCTGCGCCCACACAAACAATCCATTAAGGTGGATAGCAACGTAACACGAATCGTATTAATGCTAAAGACTCGGTGGCAAATTGATAACACGCCCCGCTATCACACGCTAGTGATTTAAATCTGATATTTTGTAACTGCGGTTTGGTTTCCACGACACCTTTATACTCGACTTATAAACCCTGTTAGGGTAAACATTGTACGGAAGTATCGAACGAAAGCGGTGATAGGTGAGTATTAAGCCTCGAACTTGAGAGCTTGAGTTCGAGCTTGAGAGAGAATTAGCTGTAGCGGCGAAGGAAAACATTCTGAAAACGCTAGATTGAGACTTCATCATGACATTCTCAAAAGGCATGTGAAGGTCACTAACCCGCATTTGACTACATTGATGGACTATAGACCTTCTCATTTTTAAGGGGAGACTGAATACCAGGTTGATGGTGATCGAATGTTATGAAGAAAATGCAATTCTAACCCCCCATTATACCTCCTCTGACATCATAATTATTATAGCATAGATACGTATCGTTGAGCATCGTAGTCGCTTGAATTTATTTAGAACATGTTTCAAAACAATAAAGTTGCATATTTCATTTGTCACATAGGTAAATACTTTTTTACCTTTATCAGCATTTTATAGAAGGTACTAATGTCGTTAAAAAGCAATGAAATCGAATCAATTTGTTTGTATAAATATGAGTATCATAAGGTCTTATTTAATCTTATAACCTTATATATAAACTGACGCATGCTCTGCTTACTTAGAAGCTTTCATTTATAATCTCGACAAACAGGTAATTCCAAAGAGATAAATGGTTGTTGAAATTACCATTGATATTAAATTTTTTTGGATTCAACATATTGATCGATGATGAGGCAGCGGCCATTTCACGAACGGCGTCACATCCCGGTTTCACCGACATTATTAAAAAGCGTGTTACCATTAAAAGAGTATTAGCATCGCACTGGGTGGTTGACGGCACAACAAATGATCGGTTTAAGTGACTTGTATTACATAGAACGAGTTACGATTAGCAAAATTGAGCGAGAAATAGGCAGAAACCTAAAACAGATAAATTCTTGTACTGAAAAGTTTGATTTACGAGTAGCTTAGAAAAATCTGCAGATAATTGTATACGTAAATGTTATAACTACACAAAAACAGCAAATCTGAAATCAATTTTGTAAAGTCGCTACGAAATATTTCTTAGTTTCTCGTTCATAGCTTATCGCTTTCTCACCCACAGTCCTACAAGTCTGTAATGAAGAAACATGAACCGCGATTATGGTAGCATTAATGAAATAATTTATTATTTTAATCGGAAATGCTCAATGCACCCGTTTGTCCGCAAAGCGATTAGTTAATCTGAATTAATTCAGATTGTAGCTCAGTCTACGCTTTTACTCGCTCACATTGTTGAGATATCGATATGCGGTGAATATTAATGTAAGTAATGTAAGTATAATCTTAACGTCCACTCAGACCAATTTCAACATAATCTTGTCGGTACTCTTCTTGTTCAACATCTACGAATCGGTACATATGCAGATAAGTGCCGTGTTCACTTTTAGTAAATCCAAGTTGAACACGGGTTTTCCGTAGTAATAAAAATATTTTGGATAAAATAACACCGTTTTAGATATTGTACCTCGTTTCTGTCGATAAGATAATTAAAACGTATACATTTTCTGTAATAATTTAAATTTGTATTACTACTGATATGAAAACTCGTGTGAAGTGCATATAAATTGTGTACTTATTCATTAACGTGAATGACCGTTCTGTGTAACAAAACCTGCACAACTTACTCGTACGTTTCCATTAAAAATGGCAATAAATGTATGGACTTCTGTGTTTGTGTGTTAATGTAAAAAGGTTTAAATACATTTAAATAGCATATGTGATTAATGTAACAATGAATTTGTTGAAATACATATTTTGACTTAAGCCCTATATTTTGTGTATGTTACCCTGATAATAATAAATTTTTTTTGTACACAAAATATTCTCAATATGAAAAGTTACATACAAAAAATACGAGATGGCATTATTATTCTTGTAAAGTACATTCTGTTCTTGTATTAAAACATTACGACATTTTGTAACCACAGTCGTGTGGTCCGTTACACTACGAGTAACTAATGGCTACCGATCGCTTTTATCAATACAATTTGTTAAACAAAGCATCAATACAAAATCAATATCCAAAGAATGGACGTGGAACGAATTATGCGGAAGTGAGCAATCAATATCAAAATCAACGTGAAGTAATGATGGTGCTTCGAACAAATGATTTTGAAACTTATATTTTAAGGCTCCGTCTTACGGACATCGAGCAGAGAGAAGAATCGGAAAGATAAAAGTGAATCTTGTTTCAATTCAAAAGCGACGCTTTCATTGTATGTAAACTTTCTTAAATCAGATACCTAACTAAGGATTTAATTATCTTAATGGTTCATTAAGATTGTTGCTGCTATTTTCATTATATTTAATCTATGTAAATAAATTTCGAAATGCAAAACAGATGTGAGAGTGGTGCGTACACCTATAACCTCTTCCGCTGCAAATATCGTTAGTCACATGTTGTTCTGACACTTCATCGATCGGTAGTTTCGATGAATGTACGTCGAATAGCAGTCATGATTTGACAGACAACACTCATTAGCATTGTTTATTTTATTTTGAAGACCTCTTATACGCCAATATTGATGTTGTTAAGTAACATTACAATGATGTTCATGTAGCATCGCTTCCTCTACGAATGTGTTTTCATTTTGTTGATTCAGAATGTTTATTCTTGGTATCACTGTTGGTTTATGAGAAGCTAATGGAGCCATCTGCTGTGGTGTAAGTTTTGGCTATTACGAGATCTTAAGCTTTACGTCTACATCACTGATAAAAGGAAATTGTTTTATGAAATATGTAAGATAAAAATTAAAAATACTTAAACAAATTTAAAATTTTTTAGTTGACATTGATACTACGAATAATAAAAATCCAGAATGACATTATTTTTTCGATAACGCTCTTAAAATACTGTATCGTCACAACTATCCGAGTTATGTTTCTGGTACATCTTTCTCAATTGTTGATCGATCGATCTTTACGAGCTTGGGAGTGGGCAGTACAACCACAGAGAATGATAACAAAGACCAGGTTTGAGCTTTTATTACATAAACAACATTCTTTTGACATTGTGAGAAATGTGCCAAGATGAGCACGGTGTTTTTAACAATAAAGAAAAATTATGGGACAATAGTATGAGTCTACACAATTTTCTGTCTGGAAAAATAATCTCTACCTTCTACATTAAATCCATGATACCTTTGCACAAACGTGGTTTTAGTTTACGATACAGTAAATCATATTAATTTAAATAGTTTCTGTTAAAACACATACTAAAAAACAAAGCCATACCAAATGCTACCATTAAATGTTGAACATTGCTCATGTCTAGACTGTAAAGAAACAGTAAACGAAAATTGAACACTAACTCCAGAAGATAGTTTGTAATTACTTGTTGTTGTTTGTTTTCATGTTTACGCACATACGTGACAAAGTTGGTGAGTTAAGGGCGTCCGTGGCACGAATATTTCATGACAACGAAGGCTTGTCTGTCAGCAACCAAAGCTCGGATGTTCTCGCTTATGATAGCTCTGTTAATGGACGAAGAAAATTAGCACCGATGTTGCGAATACAACCATTATGTTTAGCCATTTCAATGGCTTTAAACTTTAACGCCCTTTCCAATTTCTGCCGCCTCATTGATGGAGATTTATTACTCAATTTATTGTTTCTCTCTGTTGTCTTCATTTGCGCCACAGTAACTACTTCGAAATAAGTAGTTTCTTCTTCATTACTCTGCTTCGTAGGAACTGGAGGTTCCTTTTACGAACAATCTCAAGGTAATATACTTGTTAGACTTAAACAGTGTTATTTCGATGGAGTTGGTGGGTGTGTCCAGCATTACAACTCCCAGCTCGTAAATCCACTCAGAGACAGTGGCGCCGCCGCACGGTTGTAACGTTAAATCTTCATCGAACTCCGTTTTTATCGTTTGTGAAAATTTTATTGCCACTCCAACTTTTTCGGTTACACACACCATAATCGCAAAATGTTATTACACAAAAGTTATATTAAAAACTGTTCAAAAATGAAGCGTTGAGTTAAGCCCGGCGAAATACATTTAATGAGATTATTTCTTTATAAATGTAGAGTATTTTGCATGCTGGTGCTTGAAGTATCTGATCTGTTTAATCATTACTTTCGCAGTAGTATGTCATCATAGATGTTACACATGTGGTTTACAATAGACCATATCGTTCTTATCAGATTAAAATCTTAATCGATCGAGCTATGAATTCATAAAACAATTTTAATTGACATGTTTTGCATAAAATGCATTGATGATAAATTGTCTATGATGATAAACGAGAATCATCGTGAGACGGATGGGTGGAAGGGGAAGAGGGGTGATGCGCTCGCGCAACAAAATGTCACTTGGCGACTTGTTAAACAATATTTATTCAATAGCGTACCGACTTGAAAAGACGGTAGGTACTCGAAACTCTCATGCGGGAAATGTTAATGACATTCAGCTCTTAGACACACATCGAGCTGTGCCGGTCGAGTATGTTAATATTCCGATACGCCTTCCACCAGTACGAATTATTAGTTACGATGATCAATTAACGGGATAAAAAGTTTGACAAATTATGGTAGACGGGAAGGCGGTCTTGTAAAAAGGCGCGATGGCGCAAGCGACGACAAAAAAACTTGATACAGTTAAAGTGTGATTGATGGAGCTGCGCTTGTTCGCACAGTCGCCAAGGGCGGGAGGTAATTGAATTATATTACAAGGAAGATTTCATATCTACGCGTTTTTGGAATTTCTTTTCTTGAAAGGCGTAGAGATGAGATTTGGCGCAAGACTGCTTTGAAGGGTGTGTCGAAAGGTTGTTTTGTCCGTGTTGATGTTGGATGCGGCGTCTGCGCGGCGGAACCTCAGATGCGAGATTCCACCTGATCATTAATTTGCCTCGCGCGGGCTTTACGATATGCAAAATAATCGAGATGCATTGACTAAGAAACGAGTGAAAAATAAACATATCTTTGTTTATTTCTCAATTTATTTTCTTTTATCTTTTAGTTCTATTTTATTTTACTGGTCGACGGTTTTCCGTAAAATGTTTTTTAAACGTATGACGGGATAAAATATTTGTACATCTATTTATGATTTTCAACAACAACAATGGAAAACCGCCATTTTCCTTTTGAAAGACTTGTATCTAACAGACTCGTTACTGTTAAAACTTTGTGGGTACTGAACAACCGAGTACTTAATAAAATTAACACGTGATAGGTAACTCTTTCAATATTCGTAACGCATACTCAACTACAATTTGATATCAGTACTAAATCGAATCCAGTGCTATAGGCATACCAAATCAAACCACCAGGTGTGAGTCGACAATGCATACAAATCAGGTGGCAATTCGGAAATTGCTTCTTTAATATGACGTACTTGCTTTGTATAATGGATCATTCTGGAATGGACTGGACATCAGTTTTTATGTTTAGAAAGTATAGTAAGTACAAGGTTGCACCACTTTCATGACCCATTGCTCTCCTAACTACTATATACGTAGGCTTACTTTACGCAAGATGTACACTGTACGTTTAATTAAATACGTCCAATTCTAGTTCACTGATATTAATGTTAACAACTATATGAACAAAACAGCATATGAGCACATTCCAAAGTTATAAATAAAAATGACATACAAAACCATTATTAAAGATATTAACAATGTTGAATTATGCTAATGACTTGCTCAAAAAACTGGATAATATATTTATATTGTCTCATATTGTCATGACTGAATTACAATAAAAGATTACTTGAAATGTTAATATATTTTAATGTAAAATCCGTGTAATAATTTTTAAGTCATTATGGTTTGGCGAGGAAAATGAATTATGTTTATTGGTTCGTTTTGTTATTAATCTTTTAGAACGAATTAATGAGCGTAATCTATCGTCAGCAATCAACGACCTATTAAATCATTTTAATTTTGTTATGAGCTTTATACCAGACAAGAGAACTATGTCTGATTCCTCTATAGTGATCAGAGAAATACCTAAGTAGTTAAGAGGTGATAAAATAGATAAATGCTGATTTCAATTGTAACGTACTTATATTAATTTTTTTATTTTTTTTTTTCATTTCAATTACTTTTTACCCTTTTAAACCCGCCTCACATGGTTACCTTCATTCGGGACTGACTTGTTGAGGGGAGTACAATGGCACTACGAATCATTTTGGCTAGAAACTTAGTGGCTTTAGTGGTTTCAATGCTGCGTTCTAGTTCGATTCCCGATGGGGCAGACATTTACATGATGAATTTGATTTATCGTGCATTCAAGACATGTGCATGCTCGATTCTTACTTTTTTAAAGAAAATATACCTATTTCCATCGAATTTTCCATGAAATAGGAATCAAAGGATTTCTTAGTAATTTTTATTTGAATGGAACTAACCGTGTTATACGTATAATTTATTATGGGTTTAATTCATAATGGTTTCATTTTCGATAGTCACAGTTATAAATATTGCTTTGAGCTGAGAAAATAAATAGTTTAAAGCTGATTTGGTATTAATAGTTTTGATTTTTGATTTAATGGCGACTTTATCATTTTGTGCATACCTACATACGAGTATAATGTAATGAAATATAATATGGTGTTACTAAATACAAAAATTTATACGTAACAGAAATAGTAAAAATAAATGCTATATTTTATATATTAGTAATAGTAATTAGTAATAAATTTATATGTACAAGTAACAACAGTAAAATAAATTTTACTTAAATAAATATGTTACCTATTTATTCGTACACTCCTATTCAAACAGATTAAGTCCAATATATAGATTCATGTCACGTAAAATGAAGGAGGAATGTAATAAAATCACTATAATTGACCAAAACGACTCACTATATTGATTGTAAATTTGTCAATTTGCATATGATTTCGTCAATACTATATAAATTGTGTTTTATTCCTTGTACGCCAAGCCACCCACGAACTTTAAGAGCGACTAGTCAGCATTGTATCTGATTTTGTCTGAAAGTACCAGCCTTAATTTATGAAACAATAACTTCATTAAGATTTTCAATCTCATTTCAGCTCAGACATTCTTTATAATAGGTATATCTAATGGAGGTTCCATTATGACTTAAACATACAGCTTGTATGTTTAAGTCATTTAAAAATTGTTTTGACTATTTCTAGCTGATTATATATAGCTATGTATGTTTACCAGTATATTTTTACTTTGTATTTTATAATATCATATCCGCCAATTTAATTACTCCTTCGGTCAGGCATTAGGCAAGGCAATCTTACCTGCAAATATTTTATGTCAATACATTAAACATAATTTAATGTTATTTTTAAATAAAACAATAAAAATACTAATGAAAATTCCTTAAAACCAGCTCACGTGGTCTACTAGTCTTACTATTAACATAAGTGAGCTATAAATTATTATTTAGACAAATAGTTATTTGATAACACGAACTCCGATAAGAATCTATGGAATTTGCAGTAATATGTCAAAGATAATTAATTATTGTTTCTTTAGGGGTCATAATGTATTCTAAATAGCGGCAAGATTCCGGATATATCTGATATTAAATCAACAACATATTTTATTTTGGCTGAGTTTGCTCGAAACATTTTAGATCTTGAGTATGTGTAGATAAAGTCGAAGCCTAGAGAAGTTGGAAATTTTTAAAATTTCGTGTTATCAGTCTAATCAATTGATCAGTCCATTGGTTCGTTATCATCATCATGAATACCTCCCACTGCTGAGCATGGACCTCTTTTCGAATGCGAGAAGGAAATTAAAACATTCGGTTCTTATGGTAGGTATATATATAACACGTTATCAAATACATAATAAAGTCTATTACATCTGTAAAAAATAATTTGTTTGAAAGGAAGGAAACTGCAGTTTTACGTACCCTCTTACTAGGCGCGTGTATTAAAGAAAGACTTTAAACATAGGAACGAAGAAGAATAAACGTATTTAAAAGCTTCTTTTTTTAAAAATTGATTAAAAATTATAATCTCCCAGAAATTCAATCAAATGTGCCAGAAGCACGAGCGCTGTTTACAACAGCTCATGACCAGTAACGGCTTCTTCAAGAAATTTTCAAGTTTCTTTAGAGGAAATTTCAAATTAACATACTCAGGTATTTGACACGTCAATTCTAGAGACCTGTCCGCAATGCAGACGAGTCTATTGGTCAAGGTTTCATATGAATATTCAGATAACCAGAGTCTTCGATGCTCTGAGTGTGTACAACCTAAATATTTGAAACTTATTTCGAATACATACTCTTATTTGAAAAGTAAGTAAATTGAATTACACAGCGCTCATAAGGAGCAAATTTTTTCTAGTAATACAGAATTATCGAGCTAATAAATTTTAAAAATTTAGCTTCAAAATTTTAAAGGTAGTTTTTGCTATCCGGAAAACCGGGATCTTTGATAAGTATCAATTCATCTCACCTCTCTAAGGACGTAGTAGCAACTCAATTAAGGGTTTGTTATCAGTCACTTTTCAGTTTTGTTTGATAGACAGACAAACGGCGCTAAGAAAATGCCAACACATTGAAGTGGCTTCTAATATCAATTGGATTAATTCAGTGACCTCAACCTCATTTAGGCGTGTTCACCCACTTTCAGCACGCGAGCAAGTAGCGCGAATTCAACACTTATAGGCTGATTTCATAGTTGATAATGCTACTTCGTGATTTTATGCTCAGTGATTAGTTAAATCGTTTTCATTTTCATTTTATAGTCGTAGTTTGAATTTTAAGTGTAAGTAAAAAGTTATCAATAAAAGCTTCGTAACGTTAAGGACCCTGTTTTATTTTTAACCGAATTCAAAATGGAGGAGTGTTCTCAATTCGGCCGTACATGCTTTTTTATAGTATTTAATAACAAGTTATTAATGAATGTGAATTAATAATGATACCTGCTGTCAAGTCCTGGCATTAAATCCTGATAATCTCTTTTAGTCATAAACTGACTATATAGCGATCTACAAACGTGTGTGAATTAGGTTACGTTTTTAAATGTTTTCTCAGTATTTGTGAACTCAAGTAATAAATAAACAAAAATGTGTTAATATAAACAACAGTGCCACTCATAAAAAACAGGAAAATAAAAAATATTGTATCGTAAAAATGTCCCTGAAAAAATTAAACTATTTAGTAAGTAGCTCATATGACTTGATAATTGAGAAGGAAAAACTTCTGACGCACTTTTGACGTCAACTCTTAAGAATATAAAGATTATCTTTTTAGTAGCTAGACTAAAAGACTACTCCTTATGAGATAAAATTCCTTAATAATGACTCCAGTTATCTTGATCCATTGTATTGTTCGGAGAAAATCGTGACGAAGCCCATTTGACACTGCTGACAAAAATTAATGATCGTCATTAGGTGTGAATAATTAATTAGTTGCTCACATCTATGTTGTAATGTATCTAAGTATAGGAAGTATAGAGCAAGCGATGACAGATTTTGACATTATTGCATAACATTGAGATGGATGTACTTGTATGTAGATGGTAATCATGATCAGATAAATGGATGCTCTGAATCTGATGTGTTGAGTTCAGACAAAAGCGAAAATAAAACCGTTAAATCGTGTTTCATTGCGTAGCGCCTTGTAACCATGTACGAATAGGTACAACTTTTGTTAAATTTCTCGCAGTTAAAATTCATTCTAAACATTTTAAATTTGTGTTTAGGTTAATAAGTAGTTAATAAGAAGCTATTATAAACGATATGTATAAACACTAATATCTATCATCACAAATACACGATCATACTCGAAGATCGAACCATGAACAATAGAAGAAATTATTAATTCTTAAAAGCATTTTTTAACTTCTTTAAGTGAAAGAAATAATCAGCTATCGACACGGCAAAGAGAGAATGATATTGGCAACACAGCAGCACTCAACCGAAAGTGTCTGACACTCAGTTAGAACTGGGTTACAGTTCGTTCAGGAGTTAGTTCAGTTCGTTCATTTCTATGTCAAGGGCCCTTATCGCCATTTCTAATGTATGCCATTGCACTTTTGATTGCATTTAAGAACTTGTTACGTGAGAT
>DWQK01002121.1:0-13837 GCA_018231225.1 Noctuana stator
GTAAATGGCGGTAAGTGGCGGTCAGTGGTGTTCAGTGGCGGTCAGTAGCTGCCGGTGCGAGAGTTTCGCGGTGGGTCGCGGCGGCGTTCTCGGGAGCGTGAGCGGCGGCGGCGCTCCCGGGAACGACTGCGCGACCGTCGCCCTCCTTTGCGCCGTGCGTACAAGTACCTGCACACAAAATTACACATCACTAAGCTACCTTAGTTATCTTAGAAATAGCAGTACTTAATATTCATTAATGATTCTTACTTGTTTTCCATATAATATTATGTATAATATATAGGAAGTTTTTTTACCTCACCTCTATTTATAATTCAATAAAACAAAATGTGTCCACTAATATAAAACAACTGCAAACCAGAAAAATGACTCCTCTACAAATTAACTGTATAGTCTGATATAGGTTATGTTAAGTAGTTTAAAATTAAACAGGAGCCCCACATTACAGTTTCTTTTACATTATTTTTAGAATTGAAATTGGTTCTACCTTCTAAGTTCTCGGGAGATGGGTTTTAAGTGCATGAAGTTGCAGAAACCACTGCGGGTGCACTCTCCCATCTCATACTGCCTGCAGCAGGCTTCCCTGAAGTCCGTCACAGGCGACAGTTCAGCATACACTGGCCTGCCTCCGAACCATCTGTTGTTTAGGTCATTAACAGCCTTTTCAGCATCCTCTTCACGTCGGAACTGAAAGTGATTAAGCACTTATAAAGATTAAATATGTTGTAGTATTTTAAGTTAAGTAGTAGGTAAGCAGTATATGAGTTTTAGAAATCTGAAACAAGAGGAATGTTTGAGATTTGCTAAAGTGCATCAGAAGGTAGCTTTATTTATTCAAAGCAATGATTATAGTATCAATGAAATATTTTATAGTAAATTAATTCCGAATTACCTTAATATACACATTTCCAACTAAATGGTCTCCAAGATTATCGCACACATTCATTTCTTCAATTTCTCCATATTTGTCCTCACATTCTACAAATACATCTTCAAAAAAATTGTCATAATGCTCTTGCATTTCTTCATCTGATACATTGGCTACAACCACTGAAAGATGAAAATGATGGCATGAGCTGATGACACCATTCATAATTAATTTTGCAATATAAGTTATATAAATCAGGTCTCCAAGCAATGCTTGGGCAATGGATGTCTATTTTTTTAATATTCGTCCTTTCACAATCAGAGTGTACTCACTCGTCTATTTTTAGCTGCTTATTGAGTAAATCCTGAATAACTTACAATGACTGCCATCGGCGGATTTAGCTGAATTTTGAGGATTCACGTAAAGGTTTTGTAGCAGAACTGTTTGCGAGAACGTTGGTTTATTATGGATACGCGAACATCGATCTCCATGTCGACAAGCTCCTATCTTGAAGTAGAAAGAGCAGTTAACTCTGAAAACATAGGGGTTTAGCAATTAGTTCTATTTTGATTAATTTTGACACATGAATGATCACAGCAAAACCTAACCTACAATAAAAGTTATAGGTAAATAACATTACTTTAAAATGTTACTTAAAAGCTTAACTAATGAATGATATATGGTAAACTAAACTTACTTATCCTTCTCAGTACCAAAAATAGCAGCTAAATACTCTGCCATCCTTACGAAAACTTAGTCACCTCTTAGTAGTGGATTATTAAGGCAACTGAAAACAATACAATTATTAAAAAATTTAAGACCGAACGATGCATATCAAAATGTTAAAATTCTAAAAATAAACATACTTTCAGATAATATTATCATTTAACTCATTTCAGATTCCAAAAAATAACTATAACTCAAACTCAAACTCGAACGAAACGAAAGCGAAACACATCGCATTCCATAGATAAAATAGATAATCACAGACTAAGGAGAGATACGATAGATAATAAAGGTGTTGTATGTATTATCTACCTATGCACTGTTACATCCACACTAATCCACAGACTACATAGAATGTATTACGATCCAATTCAATCCAATCTCTATTAGAAGCCCACACACTATAAAAAGTACAGACTACTTAAATGTAAAATACAGATATAGATAGGGTACCTACATTAGTACGTATATTATATCTAAAAAGTCTGTGAGACCATAGAATATAGATTACATAGACATAGAAAAGAATAGAGAACTAGAGAAGGAAGGAGCGAGCGAGCGAGCTTCACGCGAGATATAAGTGAGCGAGGGAGATTTAAGAGATTTTGTTTCATTTGCTTTTGATTACTTGCAATTGTCACTTGTTCGTGTTTCATGTTTGTGGCTGGTTCTGGTTACTTTAAATATTTTTTTTAGAAATTATCCGATGTACTGTCTAACAACTCCCCAATCTACTCGAATTCCATGTGGCATGTGATTTCGAATTTTAACTTAAAATCTTTCTGTATTTGTTTTATATTGTTTAGTCAATACCTACATTGAATTTATGTCTCATCATCTGAAATAATAGTGTATGGATCCTGATAAACTAACTGACCGGACTTAGGTTTTGTGGATTTCTGAAAACATATAATATATCAAGTTACATGGCATTTCGAGTCGTCGACTACAGGTGGTACTGGTGATTTGTTGCTGACAATGTCTTACAATTCCACGCTTGATGACTTCTGTGGATCAAAATTTTGGGTAAGTAGGTCTTTGACCCTGATTTATAACAACTGTTAAGCTTATACCTACCTTTAAATATTATTATTTGTATAAAACTATGATTAGGTATCTAAGAAAAAAAGTACCTTTGCCTTCATAAATAGTTACGAGTAATTGTACGAGTATATGTAATTTTAATAAAAATAACATAAAACTTCGTGGTGTTCAAAAAAACTGCTCGTTCTTATGACATCATTATAAAATTTTAATATACTTTTGACCATAAATCCTAAACATTAATAAGATTATAGAGGAAAATACTTGTATCTAATAACAATCAAAGTTCAAGGTGACTGCAATTGATGAGGATTTTTGAGTTGTGTGGTTTGACTTGATGACTTAATAGCTCTTGAGTTTGAATACTTGTGGATATTATTACTACTAAGTTATTTCTACAGTTCACTCTCAAATTGTGTGACCATGACCCTTTACATTTCTATCAAATCACTGTCCATTGGTGAAACCAGTTTTTATAAATTACAGTAACTTATTTTTATCATCAATGTGTATACCTACAGTATAAGCTCATCCTTGTGTGGCTTTGAATATCTACCATTCATTTAGATACTTAACAAGTTTTAATACTTAATTAGCATTAGAATAATAATAAAAATGACATTTTATCTTAAATGAGTAATAAATGAGCATGCAGGCCACTCAATGTTACTAATCTAAATTAGAGAGGGCACAACTAACCTGATTAGGTCCTATTTGAGGTTGCATGTGGTGGGCACAGGGTCAATTTGCCTGTTTTCAGCCTTTTAGTAGATTTCTACTATAATTTTTGAAAAAATATTTCCATGATATTAACTTTAGTGATATTGATGGTACTTTAAAGCTTTTACATATTGTAGATTCTGTTTTTACAAAATATCTACTAGTACGTCACAAGAACTAGACACAGGACTTCCTTCACAGTGGGTATCTGTGGTACCTCTGGTATTGCTGTGCAAAGTAACAGTTAAATAATACTTGTTTTACTGTGATTTATCAAATCGTTATTATTTTTATTTTACATTAACCTGGCACTATAGCCTTTCATAGAAAGAAAAAAATAATCAAAATTAAAAATACAAAATATAGGTAGATCTGTATATAATAATACCTATGCATTTTTAAAGTTGGTAAAATGCAGAGGGAATTAGATATATTATAATTTCCTAATGGCTATTATCAAGAAAATTTCAGTTTTTATTTTTTTTAATGTTTTGTATTAATATATTTTTTTAATTTTAGGATAGCAATCTAACATGGCACACAGATAATCCAGAATTTACCCCATGTTTTGAGAAAACCGTTCTTATCTGGATACCATGCTCATTCCTCTGGGTGGCAGCACTGCTAGACACATACTACATACTGCATAGCAAAGAAAGAAATATACCATGGAATATATTGAATATCAGCAAGTTAATCATCACATGCCTCCTAATAGTGTTAAAGTTTGTGGATCTAGGAGTAACAGTACACAAGTCATCAAAGGATGAAGAAGTTTTCAACGCAGACTACTACAGTCCCATAGTTAAGATTTTAACATTTGTAAGTACTCGAAATCTTTTTCTTTTATACATGTAGATTATTCATATTTCTGTCATAGGCATTTGATGGTGTTGTTCTTAAAATATGTGTTAATCACATGTTAATTTAAAAAAATATCAACTTTTTGAATTCATTAACATGCTATAAATGTATAGGTATAAGAAATAATAGAAATGACAATATTGAAAATTATTTAATTTTATACAATAAAAATAAGCCTTACAAATGACTGAAATAAAATAATAAATTACTGAAACTTATTAATATTATTGTCCAATGTAATTCTCTGATGTTTAGTAGGTACATATTTTAATTGATTGGTTTCAACACTATCACTCAGTTCACTGACGATTGTAATTCTATACAATCTTCCTTTGTATTCATATCTTTTTTCAAATATTTTTGTAGCTATTAAGGTTAACATGTTTTTGTAAGTGTAATGTGTTGTCTCCAAACTTTATTTGCGAAGATACCTTGATTACGCGGAATACACCGCAACTTCCGCAAGTGTTATCGTCATTCGTAAAAAACAAATTTTTACTCTTAGGCGTGTTCAAGAAATTGTTTACTCGTAATATCAATTCAATAAGTTGTAAAGGAGTATAAGTAGAGTCATTAATTACGATTAATTGCCAGATCATTCTGATTTTTATAAAAGAATGAATCTAAAATAAATAAAAACAAGTCAAAATGCAAAGCCCCGATGGGAGGTACTGTAGTCTATAGCTAGTGATCTCACAAGTTAAACAACCATAGGTGCGGTCGGTACTCGGATAGGTGATCGCTAGCTACTTCCATGCCTATGTTTCATGCGCACTTCCGTGCTTCGAAGAGTAAGCCAAATACCTAATTTTCGTCAAATCTAGTCGTAGGCCCTTTGCCAGTTTGACAATACCCGACATAGCCTCTAATCCGTATCTCAGCCAATACGCATTGGAGCGTAGTAGATTATACGTAGTCCAGTTTCTCCAGTTGTGTGGAGAAGACCCATGCCCATAGTGGGCCATAAAAAATAAGCTGGTATTATTGTAACAGAAAAATGAAACAATTTGTAATTAAAATGAACCTTGAATTTTCTTTGTATACTTTACATAAAGTCGAAGTTTTCAAGTAGATAACATTAAAATACCTATAAATAATTTTTGAAATGCTTACAATATGAGAGTAGCAGCGTACATTTTGTTTATTACAAGAATTTAGATGATTTTTTGTTTACACGGTGTAAAGGTCTAGATGTGAATAGATGTTTGAATGTTTAGAATTAAATTAAATTTTCAAATTAAAAAGTAAAATGTTACATAAATTTTACTTTTTATAGCTAGTGGCCAGTTTCAGAAACTTTCAGTTCCCCTACGTACCTACCATAATTACAAAGTACATTTATGTTACGTACCAATAGCTGTAAAGTGAGATTTAAGAATTATGAAACCCTTCTTTAAATGTAGTTTCACAATGTGGATTTTACAGAGCATTTTCTAAAGCAAAAAGTAAAATAAATATATATTTCAGGGTTTATCTGCAACTTTATTATACTACAATAGAAAGTATGGCATGAGAGCATCAGGAGTGTTGTTCTTCTTCTGGCTGCTCTTGGTTCTGGCCGGCTTACCGCAATTGAGGTCTGAAATTGTAAATCATCGTCAACTAGAAGATGACGAAAACGTCCAATACAATTTCGTCAGCTACATGATATACTATCCAATGATTACTTTAATGTTTATACTCAATTGTTTCGCTGATTTACCCCCGAAAGACTCGCCCTACACATTTGAAAAGGTGAGTGTTACTTATTTACGTGTTTGTGTTATTCGTTGTTTAAGTTATTGCTTCAGGCTACTTTAAAACTATTAATGTTTTAACAGAATCAATGTCCAGAAAATGCGTCTGGCTTCCCCAGTCGCCTTACGTTCAGCTGGTTCGATCCTCTAGCTCTTACCGGCTTCAGAAGGAGTTTAACGGAGAGCGACCTTTGGGCGCTCAATCCACCAGATTCGTCGAAAGAAGTGGTGCCCAAATTTGATAAATTCTGGGAGAAAACGTTACGGAAACGAGAAGCGTGAGTTGTGTTAAATTGTAAACCATTTAAAATTTAATTTTATCTAAACCTTGAATTTAAAGGCTACTGATATCGCCACAATCAGAAGCAATTTGTTGCCACTCCAGGCATGTGGCTGTAATTATCTTTAATAAGAGCGACGTTACGTTCATTTGCCATTTTGCAAAATTTTTTATTATTTTAAAAAGTGGCAATTTTTTAACGTTTATGTTGTATTGTTCTATGCCATGTTCATGCTCAATGAGGTTAACACTATGATGTTTAATTACGAATAGATCCGTCCGCTCTGTGGTTTGGCTACGAAATTTCAGGTTGTAAAAGTGTGAATACAATGCCTTCTTGTATTTTTAAACGATGTAAAAAAAACGTGCGTAATATTAGCGCGGCGGCGATGTCCACATACACGTACAAATTTTCGTGCCATTTTTTTTGTTAGTTTTGCATGTCTTTAAGTAATGTCATTGGGTTAATATAATATTATATTAATCATTGTTTTCACCCAGGTCAAACGCCACAAAAGCATCTTATAGTAAAACATCTGCAAGCGTAAACTTCAAGCCGGAGAAGGATAGGAAGCCTGCCTCTATACTGCCGGCGCTCTGCTTGGCATTTGGAGGGCAGTTTCTCTTCGGAGCACTTTTGAAACTCATCAACGATGTCCTGATGTTTATCTCCCCTCAGTTATTGAAGTAAGTTATACCTTCCTACTAAGTTGCTATACTAACATATTGTTTAAAATAAGTTGAATTAAACATTTTCGCTGATGTTTTTTTTTATACTTTCATTTGTTTCAGGTTACTCATCGGTTTCATTAGTAGCGATGAACCCATATGGAAGGGCTACGTATACGCAGTTCTGTTTCTGGTTTGCGCCATTGTACAAACGTTGCTTTTAGCACATTACTTCACGAGAATGTTCCTTGTGGGCATGAGGATAAGGACTGCTCTTACGAGCGCCATCTACAGAAAGTCCCTTCGTATGTCTAACTCGGCGAGAAAAGAGTCTACCGTTGGCGAAATAGTTAATTTAATGTCGGTGGATGCTCAAAGGTATTATGTAATTTAAGTAAATCGTATTGACACGTTCAGAGAACAATGCATTATATTGATAAGGGAATTATGTTTCTAGGTTTGTAGAGTTGACGGCCTACTTGAACATGATATGGTCGGCACCACTTCAGATCGCTTTGGCCTTGTACTTCCTTTGGGCGATTTTAGGCCCGTCTGTCCTAGCCGGCCTAGCGGTTATGATCGTACTTATACCGGTCAACGGCTTGATAGCCAACAGGGTGAAAACATTACAAATTAAGCAAATGAAGTACAAAGATGAAAGAGTGAAACTTATGAATGAGGTGCTCAATGGGATTAAGGTATGTTTCTCTGTTATTAATATTAGTTGGTATTGCGTTGATATGCTAAAAAAATCATGTTAGAATTCGGTAATCTTGTAAGTAAATGATTATCATTTAATTAATTAATAATGTTGAAAAATGTTTTAACTTGATAATTGTTTAAATTTTGTAATAGTTTATCGACAATCGAGAATATACGATACTGATCACAATTCGATTCCAAGACTAATCAGTCATGGTGGTGTCATGATGGCGGTAATATGAAGCATGGGTTTTAAATAGCAGACTCCGACCCTTAGGCTCATGAGGACTAAGATGGTCGCCGCATGTTCAAATTGTCCCCCGGATACCACAACTTTGTACCGAAGCAATTGATTGACTCACGGTAAAAAATGGACTAGCAATCATACTTTGGACTTTACGTCTAAATCTAACAATGAAATATCGAGCGGCTGATGCAATCAAGTTCTTGTTCTGTCGTTATCTTGCTATCTTTTTTGACTTTATTGATATGTTATCTTCAAGGCTCATGTACGGTGCGAAATAGATAGATAGTTGTGATGAGTAATTACGTGTATCTACATTGATTTATGTGGTGAAACCGTATAAAAATTTTTATCAGCTAAAATCTTAAGTATGGCATGATGTAGCTCATTTTATATTACTTACATATTAAATAAATAAAATTTTGCACCTGTAAATTAATATACCTGTAATGATTGCCAAAATCGTGAGTTTCATGTTTTTTTTTAAGTTAATTAACACGTGAATACCTACTATAAAACTCTTATGTGTTTTGTATGCTTTTAGGTACTTAAAATGTATGCATGGGAACCAAGTTTCGAGGACCAGATACTTAAAATAAGAAATAAGGAAATGCATGTATTGAGACAGGCAGCGTATTTGAACTCGGCTACGTCATTTATTTGGTCTTGCGCACCCTTCCTGGTAAGAACAGCTAACCCTATACTATCAGCTACAAGTCTTATATAAATACTCCAGACACATAGATAAGTAACAATAAAATTTAAACTGATCCTAACTGTCGAACGATATCACTTATTGTTATCGTATTATTTACACATTTCATAATATATCGATATTATTAAGTAATTAAATAAATCAGTGTTGTAATCGATTATCGTCGATATACAGGTTGTTAATATTTTTATTCATGTTGATAGTGTATATTGCCTAATAACATGTAGATTAATTTATGATAAACTGAATTCTAAGGCGGTTATTGACACTCGGATGTATGTTAATATGTCTTGAAATGTAAACCATGGTTTTAGACGCGATACGATTAGACATTGGCCTCGCGAACTTGAAAAACGTTACGGTGATAAGTTCTGTGTTTTCCGTAAGTACTTCACGAGCATAGTGTGTAGACATTTGGTTAAAAGTTACGCAATATATCGCAGCCAAAGTGCGAGTGCTGACTCACTATAACTAACTATCTCTTCCTAAGCTTTATCTCTGAGTTTAACACCTGCTCCTTTACGAGATATTTAATAATAGTGAGCATATATTATATTCTGTCCCGATGTACAGTGTTTAATTGAGGCTAGCGAACAATATTCTATCGCGTAAACATTGTAGAGTTTAGTTGGTTGACCTAATTCGTTAAATCGATATTCGGAATGACCTTATACGAAATTAAGCCCAGGCTTCTTAATCTAAACATGACAAAACATTATTGACTCTTTTAATTAAAAAAATTCCATACTCGTCTCGATGTAAATAAATACAGAATCTTATATTTACGATGAACCTATATCAAACTTCAAAGGCATTCTTTACAAAAGGATCTGAGCATATTCAATGTTAAACTATAGGTACATTTGTTATGATTACGGTGGATTTTATTTACTAAAGTAACAAGTGGTTAGGAGTAAAAAATGAAGACTTAACTATGTCGAATCCAATCGTTATTGTCCATTGTCGTTTTCCATGCAGAGGCAGCGCGCCCAAGGTCGCGGTTGTGATGAGTACACCACAGTAGTAATTTGTGCATGTTCAATTACTACAATGAATGTTATTTAAACGTATATTTAATTTTATCTCTGTATAATCTTTTCCTATATATTTTATATTATTCCAGAAACAGGTTATTCAAAGAAGTTGCAATATTTTTTATTCCGTTTTTCCTGACTTACATATTATGACATCAATGATATGGAATTGCAAATCATCAAAAATTGAATGCTGTTAAAAGATGAATTCTAAATAGTTTAATATATTCAGATTTTGCATCCAGAAATTGCGAAATATAAAGGTTTAAATACAAATAAAGTGGCTTTTTAAAGCTTATGAAATATCTGTTGATTTAAAAATAACCCGATATTTTTGTTCAAGGTGACCTTCCTAACATTCTTCACATACGTGATTTCTGACCCAGAGAACAATATTCTGAAACCTGATACAATTTTCGTGTCGATGTCCCTATTTTACGTAATGCACTTGCCGTTAGGTTTACTTCCGCTCATCGTGGTCTCGGCGATTGAGGTAGAGCTGCCAGTGTACTCGCACCTCTTCACTCGCAGGCTATGGTTCTTCGTTAGGCTCTCTCAAACAGACTTTACTTTAATGCAATGTACTATATACATATATAACTATTTCTATTTTTAATCTAGCCAACCTTCTTTCTGTACAATCGCAACTTTTGTCAGTTTTAGTTAGATGACCCATATACTGTTTGTCACATTCGGCCAGTTCAAATTGCAGTCAGATTATTGTTTTGAAGTAAAGTCTGTTTGCGGCACCAGTACATTTACTAACACTTTCTCATGTATCTGGCGGACGGTCCATCTATGATATCGTCTAGGATGTTAGGCATAATCTATAAACACATTAATACGAGGTCAGAATGGTTTTTAAATTTATGGATTTGAGACAATGGAACTGAACGTTCCAAGTGCCCAGTAGAGGCAGCAGCACCACATAGAGACGGTGAGAAAAAATGCTAGAACATTTGATTTGCCGCATAGACGTTATTGAAGGCAAAGATTTTCTAGCAGTTTTTCATGTTTAACCTGTAATTGTATCATATTGACTGGTATGGTGCCGTAGGTGTCGCTGATGTCATTCGGGTGCTTTGTTCTGGTAAACGATACCGAAGTGCTGGACTCTCAGAGGGCTTTCGTAGCATTGTCTCTTTTCAACATTCTACGTTTTCCTCTCTCCATGCTGCCTAACGTTATATCGAATGTCGTGCAAGTAAGTCATTATATATTATGTATTTATTTCAATATGTTTACTGACAGTTGTATTACTTTGATATTGTTTGATTGTCAAAGTTAATTATTTTATGGCAGTATTACATACTATAGTATCATCAGTAACATTATACTCAAGATCATCTATTCAATTTCAAAACATGCTAATAATGGAATGATATTCTAATAATAGCATGGGTGAAGGACTTAAAATTAAGAAGAATATAATTTAATAAATAAAAAAATAATTATGTCACCTTTGAATGTTGGATTTTACCATTTTATAACAATCTATAATATTAGTTACATCCTGATTTTTATAGAAATATTCGCATTTCTTAAAATTAGACTCATAGTTATGTTATGTGTTGTTATTCAGCAGGTATTTTAAAACTCTTCTTATTGCAATAGTAAATGGCAAATATCAAAGGTGACATGACCTGGTTTTTCTCGTTTCAAATATGTTTTATTTTAATATAGATTTTTATTTTGTAGACATCAGTCGGTATACAGAGATTGAACAAGTTCATGAATTGTGATGAACTGGATGTAGATGCAGTCGAACATGATCCTAAGGAACGTAAGTATTTTTCAACGCATCTACGGCTATTGTTATGCGTTTTGAATTAACCTAGTTACGTTTATATTGCATTGAATTCTAACGTCGAATTCAATTTGCCTCAGAAATCTTTTTAGAATAACATACCTTTACCTTTCTCCTATATAATAATACTGAGAATGAATGAATGAATGAATGAATTGATTAAATAATGTTAATATTTTACTTTTGTAATTGGGCACTAGATGATAGATTCTAAACTACTAATGCAGTTGATTTAATTAAGAAAATAAAAGAGATTCCGTTACAGCGTATTATATAATAAACATGTAGATTCTGTAATGTTTGTTGTTTTGTTTATAGCTTTGGAACCATTTAATTTAATGTGATGAAATGTTAATAAGTCACCCTCAAGGTTAATTCCATTTATGATAATGATGTAAAATTCATGGTGATGTCAGAGGCCGCGAGCCCATGAGTTCTTTCTTTAAACTATTGCGAAGTCAATTTTGACTGTAGGTAATGAGCGTTGGATGTAACATAAGAAATAATAATATAATCATCTATAACTTTATACTTGAAACAGGTTAGTTATACACAAAAGATAAATGCTATGTAATATGGCATTACAATCGAATGTAGCGAAAAAAAAATGATGTAAATGAAATTTATTTTTAGTTATTGTATTAGTAAATTATAAATCGTACTAATATTATAAATGCGAAATTTTGTATGGATGGATGTTTGTTACTCTTTCACGTAAAAGGAATGGATTTTAATAAAACTTTTCAGTAATATAGCTTATACATCGGAATAACACATAGGCTACGATTTATAAGGATATTGTGTGAACAAATTGGAAATAGTAATCGTGCGCAGACACGGCACCAGCTAGCAGTATCTAATATAACTAGCGGCCCGCCCCGGCTTCGCACGGGTGCAATGCTGATACTAAATACACTACAGAAAAACTGTAAATGTCTATACATATAAACCTTCCTCTTAAATCACCATCTATAAAAAAAAACCGCATCAAAATCCGTTGCGTAGTTTTAAAGATTTAAGCATACATAGGGACACAGGGACAGAGAAAGCGACTTTGTTTTACATTTAATATATAAAATGTTGTGTCGGGGCGCAGCGGAGCCGATAGTGATCGAGAACGGGCAGTTCGCGTGGGGCGCGGAGGGGTCGGAGGCCGCGCTGCGCAACCTCAGCGTGCGCGTGCCGCGCGGCAGCCTCGTGGCCGTGGTGGGCGCCGTCGGCTCCGGCAAGAGCTCGCTGCTGGCCGCGCTGCTCGGCGAGATGAACAAGCTCTCCGGCCGCGTCAACGTCAACGGTCTCTGCCACCTTCCTGTCATTACACACCACCACACCACCACACCACCACACCGCACTGTTCTCTTTGCTTTAGAATACTATATAAATCAAAACAAATATCTTTTATTGTAATAAATGTAACAAACGAGCATGCAGGCCACCTGTGTTAAGTGCTCGCTGCCGTCCATGGACATCTACATCCAACCTCGACCAGGCTCTTGTCCTGCCTGAGGTCGCATGTAGTTGCGCTGCTACCCACGAGGCTGGAGAAGTGTGGTTGCGCAACACATGCACACACACGTTAGACCTTCTTCTCGAATAGGAGAAAGGTATTATCTGAGATCATATTGTTATGTGGAAGCGATGTTAGTCATGAGGTCGCCTCAATTAAAGTGTCTTCGGTTCCGGTTACTGGAATAACTGTCGTACAGATGTGCTTTATATAAGGGGCTTGATGTCGTACGCGTTTGCTGGTTAGATTTTAAATTAAAAAAATTGCGATATACTACATTTAATATTGTTTTGTATATTTTTTATTTAGAAGTGTACCGCTATACCTTACAATAGATTTCAGTTTTTTGTCTACATCTACACCGCTAGTGACACTAAAAAATTAGTTTTACGGAAACATTTATTGACATAAAAGAAATGATTAAGTTTTTCGTATTTAAATATATAAAAGTTTGTGTTTTAAGACTAACTTAAGTGTTTCTACTTCAGGAAGCGTGGCGTACGTGCCGCAGCAGGCTTGGATCCAGAACGCGACGCTGCAGGACAACATCTTGTTCGGCAACCCCCTCGACAAGAGCAAGTACAACAACGTTATAAATGTGTGTGCGCTCAAACCTGACTTCGACATGCTGCCGGGAGGCGATCAGACAGAGATTGGAGAGAAGGGTGGGTTTGTTTTTCAATTATTAATGTGCTCACAGGCAAAACATAACAAAACAAAAGACACAGACAAAAGAAAAGTAAAGAAAAAAACAGTAGAAAAAGAGTACAACGATACTGCTCATTTAAATTTACATATATTTAACACAATTTGAAAAGAACTGAGCTTATTTCCCTCATAAAAGTTAAATGAACGAACTGTAGCCGTATCACGAACATTTTACAAATCCGTCATCGAGTAGTAACAGTTAAATTTTTTTAT
>DWQK01002122.1:0-13836 GCA_018231225.1 Noctuana stator
GTGAGTTATTTGTATGACGTAAGCATCCGATAACAAAGGATTTTCCGGAATCTACTCCTAAGGGGTTGAAAAACGGCGGCAAACTTTGTATGGGACAACGTGTTTCCTTCGTCCAAATACTAATGAAGTCCACGCAGACAAAGTCACGGGCACAAAGTAGTTTATAATTAGACTACCGAATCCTTACATGAAAATTATCTTCTTCATACAACAATTAATTTAAACTCAAAATCCATTCACTTATCCAAATTATATTGATACCAACGCGCATTGCAACCGAAAATGTACTTAAATACTCATATCCATAAAGCTTAATTTCATTTGACTTAATACCACCATCTATATTCCCAACTTTGTTAATATTTCTTATGCAAATTTGATATGTCGGTTATCGATCTACAATCATACAGCGGTGGGAAATGGTTTCCTTTGCGTGGAATATGTTGGAATACTGATTTTGGTGTGGAAATGGTATTTTTAAAGGTTACCCAATTGGTTCAGCGTGGTGAAGCGTTTGTGTATTTTAACTGACATCTGGAAAAGAGGTTATTAACTCCATATTGCTTGTATGTATTAAAAAAACAGTATTTAGATAAAACTATATTTTTTCATTTAAATATATAGTGCGTTATTTATGGAAGGCAACAAATCGGTAATAATAGGTATTAATCGATAAATTAATTAATCTAAATTCATCATTTAAATTTCTGCCCCGTCGGGGATCAAACCCGGGACTCTACGAATGGTGGACTGGCATGGTAACCACTACATCACGCGGGTCGTCATATCGTATATTTCCGCCTCGCTGAATTGCACCCAGGTCGAATGGCAGACCAGTTTGGGAGCATGGCGCCAACCACTACACCATAGGGACAGGCCGTAAAAATTTTATTTTTTAGTTTTTCTCTTCAACTTTTATAGTTTAGTTAACTTATTATTATTTACATACGAGTATCCATCCAAAAACCATTCATAATTTTAACTTAGTAGATTACTGTCAAAATTAACTATTGATATACCAGTGACCTTCCTTACTCAGTATACCAGCCTTCCCCGGTTGTGGGGAGAGACCCGTGCCCAGCAGTGGGACATAAAAAAAGGTTGAAGCCATACCAGTGACAGACGATAAAGACTCCATTACAAGACGATTATGCAGACTAAGATATCAGATGCTACCTTTATTCTTAAAAACTGTTAAAACTATCTATAAGTATTGTATTCTGCGATTCTCGTAACACGAAATAACATTATTTCTAACTACCATTTCCTTTGTTACAGGTAAGTAGACAGAAATGGCGTATGGGACTTCACATAACGGTAACAGAGAAATACATGGTGCTCTGTTTTTCCGTTTTCCTTGTTCGTTATGGTGGTGCTAAGGTATATAATTATGTTGTAGGCTGACTGTCGCACTGGGCTGATCAAAATCCGCCCAGTCGAAAGGCACATTACGAAACTCCGGCATTTCTTGAAAGGCCCACTGTAACGTTAGACGATTTTCCTGGCCATGTTTCGGCACTTCAATTATGTGGGATGACTCAAATATTAAGAATAGTAACGTATATACGTTAGTCAAGTCAAGAATAGTAACTATATACGTTACTATTCTTAATAATACAATGCTTGATGACGATAATAAATTACTCTTTGTTTGTTTCTTTATTTGTTTGAACGCTGGACCGATTTGAAGAATTCTATTTGTTTATGATAGCTACATTCATAAGGAAAGTTAGAGGCTATATACACTGATGGCGTTGGGACAAAATGCCCTGATCTATCGGCCACCACTAGTGCCTGTTTTAGGGGTAGCCGTTGAGCGTATAACCTATCAAGCACTACGTTGCAGTTCTTAACGCGGGTGAAACCGAGGGCACAGCTAGTTATATATATTTGTAAACACAAACCCTTAACGAGGGATTGGGGTTACTCACGTTTTCTTCTGTGTTTAGGGTAAGCGGGTTGTTAGATCGATACTAATATGTTTACTTCGTTGTGGGGATATAGAATGTACACATTATCCTTATGAGATTGGGCTACCACTTATTTCTTACTAGCGACCCCCGTTTCGCACGGGTGCTATGCTGATACTAAATACACTACAGAAAAACTGTGAACGTTTATACATATATTCCTCTTCGATCACTCTATCTATTAAAAAAACTGCAACAAAATTCGTTGCGTAGTTTTAAAGATTTAAGCATACACACCGTAGCATAATGTATTGTAACAAACAAACTGTTGATTTCCCAGAGGTATGAGTCAGTTAGCTTATTTGTGCGAACCGTTATAAGCTTTGAATAGGTAAAACGAACTCGTATTGAGAATTTTGCAATAAATAAATTATTTAACAAAATGTTCACAAATTAAAAAACTGTTACTTATATTATAACAAATAAATTATGTAAAAAAAACTTAGATTCTATATTCACTGTTTAATACCACGATTGGCGCATCACACGTGGTATATATTATACTAGCTGTGCCACGCGGTTTCACCCGCGTTAAGAATTGTAACGTAACGCTTGATAGCCTATCAGACACAAAAAGAATTTTTCAAATCCGACTTGTAGTTCCAGAGATTAGCGCGTTTAAACAAACAAACAAACAAACAAACAAACTCTTCAGCTTTATATATAAGTATAGATTGCCAAACAATTTCTTGGTAAGTACTAGAGTACTAGGCAACGACATCGCTTAATAAACATCGACATTTAATTATTACTCGCGTTACGAAAAAAGCGCTTCAAAATTGTCGTTTTCTTATAGATACTGTTGTCAGAATTAAACTTAATTTAAATTAAACGAAATAGAAAGCATCAGCTTTCAAACAAAAAAGAATTATCTAAGTCCGTTCACCCACTCGAAAGTTATGAGATTGCAAACATTTAAAAAACACAGTCGATTTGAGAACCTCCTACCTTCAAATTAGACTATTTGATGTATGAAAACTTTTGTAAATCTCACAATAAAACCCTGAAACAAAGTCCCACGAGTAGCACACGAAAAATAACCTATAAATCCCATCTATAAACGGAATCGACGTCTACTCGACATTGACGGCGCCCATCTCCATAGCTTTCGTATTCCTCCGGGAATATGAATTGCTAATCAGATTGTGGAGCGATGAACTGTCTCTCAGGCGGTCCTTGATAAATTCGATTTTTAACGTTGGTAGCCCTGATGAACTTTTAAAATGACGCGTTGATTACAGAAGTTGAGAAAGTGTTTTCAAATCCCAGCTACAAATAATCCGAGAAAAAACCTAACCTAACCTAACCTTACTAATCTTAATTTGAATATTAAAAAAATAAATTAATAATGCTTCACTCTAACAGCCCTATACTAGGATTCCCTGTGTCGTGGGTATCATGGACACATACAAAGACAAACACACAAACACCATACCGGAAACAGAAATCAAAATTCATCATTTTAACTGTCTGCTACGCTGGGAATCGAACCCAGGATCCTTTGAAGGTGGACCGTAATTTCTTTTGGAAGTCGTTTTGATTTTTTTTAAATAACTCTTTTTACTTTTATATTTATATTCACTAGAATAAGACCAAGATTTTGAAATATTATCCCCTAGACACCACCCCCAACAAAATGTTCCAAATGAAAAAATTAAATTATTTTTAATTTTCACGAAGATACAGAGAAAAATTATTTTTAACGACCCCGTGCAAATCGGTTTCTTTCGTGACTCGCGAGCGACAGATGTTTCTTAGCGGAAATTATAAAACAGAAAAAAGAACGTCCCTCTTTATGAGACGTTTGATAGCACTTTTCTTAATAATTATCGTTACCTAAATGACCTACTTAGGTATTGACAAAAATATATCTAGGTATATTTTCTCTACTATATTTGCATAAAAAAATGTACTATTACTAGATAGGTACGCCAAAACATTTAAATTTTTATCCTTTTTTACGAATCAGCTGTTTAATTTAAACCCTTTATTTTATCTTTAGTTTTTATTATTAATATTTAGTATGTACATAATTAGATTAGATTAGATTATAGATAATTTTATTCCTTTTATTGTTCCTGTTAATTTCCACCATAAATAAGGTTTTCAACTTTTTTTATAAATTCTATAAATTACATTTTATTAAATTACTTATAGTGCTTTATATCACAAATTGTAGTACCCATTTCACATATTTATTTACTTAAATTTTGTGTATGAACATCGCACGCATCTTAATGCAAAGGCATATATATACCTACTTAATGATTAACGACATGGTCTTCCAGTCTACCCAGGGTATTGGAGTTACAGTGTGAGTCGGAGTGTGTCTGTGTGTTAAATATTCACATCTAATAACTCGCAGAGCAAAGACAAAATACTTAATGTCTCATGGAAACTAATTACCGAGACGATTGACGCATTCCTTGCCAACCCACAGAGACTATGAAACAAGACGAGTAACCATTTTCATTACGTCATTATTCTCATCTCCACAACCCACGTCGATCGTCACGTCATTTTTATTTACCACGACCATAACAAAGGGTGTAAGTATAGTCGCTCTTACATAAAATATAGGTATACATCGTAATCGATTAGTAATACTAAGTACGAGGCGCTTAAAAGTTAAACTGGTAATGACGCGAAGTCAATCCTCCATTCGAAGGGTCCTGGGTTCGATTCCCAGCGAGGCAGAAATTTAAATCATGAATTTAGATTTACGTTTGCTGTTGGGGTGTTAGTGTAATTGTCTTTGTATGTGGCCACGCTAGCCACGACACAGGGAAACCTAGTGTGGGCTTGCGAGTATAAAGCGTAAAAAAATTGTTGGCGGTAAACATTTACATTGATTTTATCACAACACGATCAGTAACTCATGTTAGCAATTTTTATAAAATGGCTTATGACAAATTGATACCAAAGTCCAGTAATAGCAAACTTCGGAATTCAAGTCAAATAGTAGATTAACTAACATGCTATAGTATTGTTGACGTAATTTTTTTATTACTTACATTCTTTTCCTTAACGCGTCTATCACCACCTCTATTTTCGATCGCTACGTCGCCCGGTTATTTAATTATGTCGTCACGTACCGTCTACTATACAATGCACTCCCACAAAGATTATTTCGGCCTATATCTTTTTAATTATAGAACCGATGAAAATACGAATAGCTTAGTTAATATCTACTTAATCAGAATAGTTTTGTTCAGTCTGGAAACCTATTTTGACTAATATTATTATTATTTACCATTTACTTAATTCCGATCATTTTCATGATATAAAAAGCAACGGTTATGAATCCAAACCAAGGGTAAGAACCTATTATAAAACTTAGATATTGCTTCATCGCGGTATCTCGACGTGTAAGTGCCCAGGCTGCATTAGCGGCGCGGGCGCGAGAGCGAGCGCGGGAGCGGGTGGATCTTGGGGTCTAAGTGTTCACAGGGCCGAAGGAGCCACGAATCTCATTCTTCCACATTGATACCCATGACAATTTTGAGGATGAATCAATGTCACTAATAGATTCAACATTTTAACATGCAACTTCTATGAACGGTAAGCTGATGATAGAGATAGATAATAACACGAAGCTTTTTACACGTTATGGCGCTATGAATTAATAAGTTTTGCTCGTCATTACTTGTAACACGTTGGGTATACGTTACGTGTTATGAAATGAAACAGCGCGCTATAACACGGCACATTTAAATGCGTGCTAGAAATTTATAGCCTGTAGTCGGAGGATGCTTTTGTTAATTAATACCAGTTTTAAATAACTCTACAAGCGGACTGAGTCAATAGAAGCAAACAACGCGAACCCGTGTCTGCCACATGCAAACGCGCGGTTTGTGAAAGCAAAGTAATATGAGAGCAAGCGACATCTACCTAGGTTTGAATTACACGCGCCCGCGTTCGCGTCCGCATCCGCCTCCACTATGAAAGACTGCTTAGGCGTGAAGGTGTAGTTGAACCTCAAATAGTTTTGGGGCTTTACGCTCATGCATTGCCCTCACTGCAATAACGATAACAGTAACCGTTAAGCAAAAATCCGACCGTGCCAGCTTTGGCTTGAATACTGATGAAGGAAATTTTTTTTCTCAAAATAATCTGTGCAAGATTTTAATGAGAAACTAAACTAAAATTCACTAAGTCGATGACCCCAATAGTGATGTGCAATGGTATAATTGCAATATGAAATTAAAAACTTAAAGTTTAAACGCCACAAATCCTTTAAGATTCAAATTAGTCTCCCAATAAAGCTTAAAGTTTAATCATACGATAGATTCTAATCTATTGGCCCCATAATCGATGGTGTCGGTCGTTGTTCCCCTAATAATAGATAATGAATGGGGGTCCCCTGATGCGTGATAAAATGTAATAGTAATTTCCGAATAGGAATTAGATTAGACCCAGCATCCAGTTTTATGTTATTGTATTATGAGTCTTTCTTTAAAAGAACAAAATAAAGTCAATATAAGATTTCTAGCATCATCATGGTGCAAATGAATCATAAAGGGTAAACATCAATCTTATTATGGAAATTGTAATATATTATTGAAGATATACTAACGAATTAAACCACATGTAACGTAATTTTCAATGATGAGAACAAATTAACAAATGAACAAAAAAATAAATAATATTACAAAAACCGAAAGTAATAAATAACAGAGGAAAGAATCACTCTAACTTAGTAACAGTGAAAGTATATCCACGTGTGATGACTTGGGTTTAATCACGAATAAGTCACATAGCTTCATTATCAGATTATCTACAAGTCCCTTCGAACCCAAATAATATCTTTATTGCAGCTCTGGGCGAAATGAGCAGCATTCAGTGTATCCGAAGTATTATTGTTATCCTTAAGGAAAAGGCCTGGAGGAGCGCATTGATCCGCAGAGCACAATGGTCAAGGGCAAAGGAAACGAACCAAATCGATTTAATGTGATCCGAGGTCAAATCTAATCAAGGCAAAATTATTTATCCGAAATGTATCTATGAATGTTCAGCCTGAATTGCTACGAGAGTGTATTGGGATTGAAAGGAATTGGCTCCTTTTGTATGTACCTTCTTCGTAGATTCATTAATATTTGTTAATACTCTTCTATGAAATACGTTTGCAATTAATCATGTTCAGCACAATAGTATATTATCATTCCATTTAGCAGAAGTTTTGTTTGTATTCAGTAAAAGTTATAGAATTAAACTTAATAATAATTTCACTGAACTTTTCATGGAAATGGACATAAATTTTGCTAAATTTTAATGTGTCTTTTGTTTTACAAACAATGCTTAAATCAAGATTAAAATCAACGATTGTAATCTCTTCCTTGTCTTTATTGAGTCGATTATTACTATCTGTTCCTTCAAAACGAATGGCGGCAGGATTAATTCGTATTAACTAAAGTAATGGACCATCAAAGAGATCAGCCACATCTCAAATGCCTTCAATTGACACAATGGGGGTCAATTGTTCGATACCGACGCTCCAAATCTTGATTGAAACCGTATCCTGATATCGCTTTTATCTATAGTTGGCTAAATCCTTTTATTGCTCTCACGTAATTTAAGCTTTATGACTTTTTATTTCCTGAGTATAAAATGTCTGACAACATGGATAGTTAAGTCTGAGTTGAGGAATAGAAGAATTAAGAGTTCTATGGTAAATTTAATATGGTTTATATTTCTTTGGTTCAATATAGTTTATTGAATTTGTGTGCTTATTAAATTAAACCATAATAGAAGATGTAACTTTATTATAGGGTTATATTTTGTATAGTACTTTTAATAGTGGGGTGAAGAAATAATCATATCGGCTTTAATATAGTTGTTTATGACTCATCTTTGTCGTGAAAGTATATGAAGGTTTATGCTTTACGCGTTTTATTTGATGCAATAAACGATTTATGATTATGCAATAAAATTATTCTATGTTCGTCATTAAGTTCTTTGTCTTCAACTTCTACAAGGAGAACATAATACGTCTGTATTTTCTTTGACGGCCCGTGTGGTGTAGTGGTTACCACGCTAGTCCACCATTCGAAGGGTTCGATCCCTAGCGGGGCAGAAGTTTAAATTGATGAAGTTATATTTCTGTTACCGGTCTGGGTGTTCGGGTATTTGTGTTTGTATGTGTCAATGGTTTGTATGTGTGTGGGCTGTAAAAGAAAAATTTATACTTGTCATGGTTGATAAAAAAAACTTATGTCAACAACATATTTTACGGTTACTACCAATTACGCCAGGTGCAAGCAACAGTCTTTTTTCTCTTTACGCTTTTTCATAACGATTGTTACAAAATGGACGGAGAACAGCCTGTTACATAAAATTTTAAAATTCGTTACTTTTTTATGCCCCATCGGCGATAAAAATAAAATCTAATGGAGGAGGCACCAAAATTGTAAATAAAATTATTATTAACGTTTCAGCCAAATTATCGCGTACAGTAATAAGTTTTACAAAGAACTTTTGGTTCGTTCATTTGAAAATTAATATTAACCTATGTTATTTATGTTCTATTATTAACTTACTAGCTGTGCCACGCGGTTTCACCCGCGTTAAGAACAGTAACGTAATGCTTGATAGCATAAACCTTTCTCATTAATGTAGCTATAAGAAACAAAAAGAATTCATCGAATCGGTCCAGTAGTTTCTGAGATTAGCGCGTTCAAACAAACAAACAAACGTACTTAGGTACGCACCTAATAAGAACATCTAAAACCTTGAAGACTGATTGATTCCCGCTACAGATACGCCGTTCTAAGTACCTCCTCCAATTCAGATCCACAAAAATCTTCTAAGAAGTATAATTATTTCACCCCGCGACAATCAACGGCAGTTCAAAGAAGTTGTAAAAATAAAGATTCAAGATGTCGTGTTCGCGCCACGTGTTCCGAACGGGACGAGGAGTCATTAGGGATTTCGTTGTCCTGCTCACACTCAGCTGTTCCACAGAGTCCATCCTTGTCTTTACCGACAATATTTTGGCTAAAGCAAATTTCGTCTTATTGTGGATTATTTTTTAAACTCCATTTTGTTATATTAGAAATGAACTAGGGAATTGAGACCCCTTAACTTAACAGTAACCACGATATAAATACAGATTGTAATATTGAAAATACTGTATTTGGGGCAAAATCATTACAATTGTAAGATACAAGTGATGAATGTTGCTTTAATTATGTTACTGGATCATTATCATGTAAGTTTGAAGTGATCGTGTGTGGTCTGTGAATTTCGCTGAGATTATTTCAAATGATATAAAGCTGAAGAGTTTGTTTGTTTGAACGCGCTAATCTCTGAAACTACTGGACCGATCTGAAAAATTATTTTAGTTTAAGATAGTCCATTTATCCGTTCAATTATTAACTAGGGTGAAACCGGGGGCACAGCTAGTTATACTTATGAATCATAAGAAAATAGATCTACAAGTACGTCTACATTGCCATTTCATAAAATAATTTGAACAATCGTTTGTCGTTCTCCATATTATAATGATTAGAAATGAATTATAGACGAATTTATGGCATCTGGCATGAATAATGCTCGCTAAACCTATTTGCGGGAACGTGCATATTTGAACAGCTTCTTACGTAAATCCGGCATATTTAATTCATTGGCCGGTTGCAGAGCTATTGGTAATTTGGGTTATTAATGCGTATGATAATGCGCTTAGATACCATTAGTGTGATAGCGTTATCATGAAATTATTATAGACTACATTTATCCTTTACCTTTGACTGATTAGGTACTTGTTAGAAAGCAGGTAACTGTTGCTAAGTGAAAATACGATTCTTTTGTATCTTATAATCAAATACTTAAAAACCAAATGCACTCTCTATAACTTGAATCCTCAGACCAAACATGCCCTTTTGCATGAGTATTATCAACGTCAAGTTATTTTTATAAGTTCAGAAAGTTTCAGAAAAAAAAACATTATTACGAGTATGTACGTGTGGCTTAATAAGTATTAATTCATACAAAATGAAATCACTCGAGATGAGCCATAGTTGGAAAAAAACAGAACAAATGGTAGTACTGCTAGAATTTATGGGAATCAACTCACGCATATTAGCTATGCTGTTTCGAATATAATGGGATGTAAGAGCCATTTGTGGAATGATTCGTAAGATACACTTTCTTTAATGTGCGGATGTTTGCCGTCCGTCTGGCTGAGTGACAAATCGCATCTGCCGCTTCTAATTTTAGGTTTGTATTGCTTTTATCCATATTAAGGACTGTTATGTAGGTATATTAATAAGCAGCTACACTTATGAGACGGTGGTATAAATCTTCCGCTTTTAATCTGTACTATCAAGAATGAATTTGGTTATTTTAACAACTAAGGAGGAGAAATTTTAAAGATAAAACGTAGCTAATTTAAATAGAACAGACTTACAATCAAAAATTTCTAACAAAATTTATTCCACAACCATAAAATTAGATACTGAGAATAACTTTGAATTATTTACAAAATCTAATTAAATCTATCTTCGATAAAATATTCCCGATGTTCAATTAACGGAAACAATTATAAATCCTGATAAGAGCCAAGCTAAAGGAACGTCTTAATTACGTAAACCTATCAAAGAGGGAACTGAAGTAATCGGATAACAGTTTCAATCAACAAATAAAGAAAACCGTGACCTAATAGCAATTTATCATTTAAACTTGTACACAGAACGGAAACTTTGTAAATTTAATTACAAACCGAATCGAGCGAATGTAAGCAATTTTCTTAACGAAGTCGGGGATACTGAGGATTACTTAAACCGCTTTGCCGCTGATAGTTCTGAGATATTAAATTTAAGTAAGCCGTGTGTATTTAGTCCTCTATAAAGGGGCTCAGTAGCATCAGGAGATTTAGTTTTGGAAGGAAATTGCAACAAAATGTAGTATGTAGTAGCTATATTAAAATAGAAAAAGATTTACAAAATACTCAGCATAGAAAGCTAAGAACTAGGCCCCTTTTGAAATAAAAAAATTATTTTTAATCAATAACTTTGCATTGCCACTTAATAGTAACGAAATGCGTAGGCAGTAGGCAGTAGGCAATTTATAATTATAAATATTATTTTGCGGCAACTTAAATTGATTAACATTATACTAACTTAACATACTTGTAAACTTGATAACGACTATAGCAATATTTTTAAGGCTATCGATTTCTAATAGTATTTCAGCATAAAAATTATTATTCCGTTTTCATTCCCTTTGTACTAGGGTTGAGGGCTTCAAAGATAGATTAAAAATCTGTTTCGACTACTTCGAGTATTGCATTCGTTATAAGTTCTCCTCTTTGAATAATAAACTGTTTAGCTGGTTAAATTAATCTGAGATTAATCTGAAATTTTCATACTTCTAGAAACTTCTGGAAGCTGGGAGCTATCTGTAGTTTGTAAAGTCTACAGATGTTTCTTCAATTTTGATGTTTTATTTAATTATAAAGTATTTATGGAAGTCACACATAACTATAAATAATAAATGATTCCTCTACCTTTTGTCATCTCCAGGACTACATTTAAGTTAAAGAACTACAGACATGGTCAAGTTGTGGAAATTTTTCATTCATTCAGCCTGGGCCGGGGATTGGGAATTGAACGTGAGACCCTTCGAGTTAATCTGCAAGGTAACAACTACACCTACAAGGGTCGTTCGGTTGGTCACGCAGTTTCTCATTTAATAACGAGCGCTTGTAAAAGAAAGAGATATACGAATATGATATGTATAAATTGTTCCCAATCTTATTTCCCAACAGAGAAGTAAAGAAGTTCGAAAAACATATGTGGCTTCGGACTCCCTAGTTTACTCTTTAGTTCCCAATGTACGAGACTATGACAAAGCGAAAGCCATCCTTTGTTCCCCAAAACTAGAAAGTTTCCAGGCAAGACTTACTTCGACCAAGTCCGTATGTTCATTTATACGTATGTACCTGCCGTTTCTTTGTGGTCGATAAGCGAATACTTCTTATTTATGTTTCAGTATTGTATAGTTTATAAGTTGCTGTAATTAATAAATTACTACAAAAAGCTTAAGTTCAAATTCTATCTAAGTCTACATTGACCATAGAAATTCAATATTCCTTACGATTTATGAGTTGACATTAACATTAAGATTGGTTAGAATAAATGGCAGACTATTAAATTTATATACAATGTCTTCATTTGATAATCAGTAGGTACTGTTATCTGATAATACCGACGTTGTATTGTTGCAAATAAACTTTTTAATATTCATGATCAAAACATCTTGAGTTTATGTTAAGGGTTCTATAATCATTAGCGAAACAAAGTAAAAATTACTTTGGGCGTAGTTCCCGATGGAAAGCAATAGCCTAATAAACTTTGGCTTTATCAACTTCAACTTGGGAACTTGTTATTTTTCTTTCAGCTTGTTGTGGTGGCATGACTTGCTTTCTTTGTATTTCGAACAGTTATTTAGAAGTCTTAGAATTGATGTATATACTATTGTATTTTTTGATGAGTTTCAAATTTAATTTGATTCCAGCAAATGTTAAAACTTTACAAAGAAGACAAGAAATGAACTAAGACATAAAACCAAAGATTGATTAAAACAATAATCGGAAAAAGATACATTTACTTTAAAATAAAATTCATAAATTCTTTAGCATAATAGATAAAAACAACAGATAAACGTTCAGCAGAGATAAATATGCCCGAGCAGAGATTATCTGTCAAGCAAATGAAGTGTGAAACCCCGTTGTTTCGTCCGGAGTAGGTACTCTGGTCGCTCGATTTGTACGGATTACAGATTTATTGCAAACCGAACCCAATGAGACGGTTGACATAAAAAAGAACAGGGAAGTTGACCACCACACTTGGATTTATAATTGAAGAATACTCGGGGAAAAACCGTAAATATCACTTTTTTGTGTAACTCTTTACGAGTAGCTGTTATTTTCATTTATACCTTCAATTGTTCAACTTTAGATATCTATTTAAGAGCATACGGAATGTTCCTTGTTAAGTTGTAAACGATTCTGAAAGATTGTTATATAATTTAATAGCCAGAAACAGACATTAAGAGACTATAATTCAAGTGACATCAAAACTCCGCATGAAGATGCTGCCCACGATGGTCGCTCAATTTGTAAGGATTACGAATTTACTGTGTATCGAACCCAACCGGACGGCACAAAAAATATGTAAAGCCAAATTGGGTTTCAAGTCCGCTATTTATTTGCGGCCTATATGGAAAGATGGCCGTATTCATCCTGTGTACTGTACGGAAGCAAACTCGCCTATTTAATTCTGCGGTCGGATGACCCTTATCATGGCTGGGAATTTTCAATATTAGCATTATTTATTCCTGCCGATGCTGAACATTAAGGTCTAAAGATTAGATCAGTATCTATGACACAGTAATTTTTTTGTATTTATGATGCTAACATATAAATTAAGTATCACGTTTTTTGATGCTATCAACACATGTTTACTTTTGTTAACAATTAGTTATAATATAGCCAATAATCCAAATTGTGGATGAAGACCATTTATGATCAACCATCAAACTAGATAAGTGTGGCTTAGAGCACTTGCATGTTTTGGCAAAACATGAAACTGTGAAGAGCATAGATTTCTTAATGATATTTTTCCAAGTTTACAACAAGTTTAAATACGCTTGTAACTTAAAATCAAAGTTTAATCTCGGAATCCAAGCTCAGCACGACTAAAGAGCGGTCGAAAATCAAACGACTCACAAGATAAAACATCTTATATTTCATAATCTGAGCATCTCTCCGGATCTAAATGCTTACATCGCTAAAAGCTTCCCTTCTTTTGCTTGATACCGGAATCGAGTAATTTATGCACAGCTCTAGTCCTTGCTGACTCCTATTAAG